>CM040466.1:23695924-23727856 GCA_022758105.1 Pangasianodon gigas
AAAAAAAAAAAAAAAAAAAAAAAAAAAAAAAAAAAAAAAAAAAAAAAAAAAAAAAAAAAAAAAAAAAAAAATTATAAAACAACAAATTAATACATTCAGTAATAATAAGCATGTGTTTTTTCAGTAATAATAAGCATGTGTTTTTTCTGTAGAAAAAAATATTTATTCATTTTTTATGTAACAGTAAATATTATATCAGTAAATATTTTATCTTGTGGTGGTAGATGAAAGATGACGATAACATTGATAACTGTAAGAAGAAACATTTTATAGAAAAAGAAATGATAAATAAATGTGAAATTAGTGTAATAACCCAGATTTCTTCAGACACACACTTTACATCGTATTACCGGGTACTAGAAACATCGCCTCTAGATGTCTGTTGTGTTTAGTGCTAAAGCTGAGCCAGGATCAGTTCAGTAATAGTCGCTAGTCGTTCCATCCGATGACTTCGTAGAACAGAGCCTTCAGCATGCGAGCCTCGTACGTGACCGTGTTTTTTCCGATGTGTGTGCGTTCCTCCTCCAGAGGCTGCTCGATGATGGCCGGGACGTCTTTCCCGTACACTTTGGGCAGAGAAAGGAAGCATAATTAACCTTAAGAAGAACATCAACTTTCAAAACAAATCTGCATTGCTGAATTCTTCGTTCTGATTGGTCAGAAGGCGTTGATTCATTTTCCTCTGGTTGTGTTAAGACGCTCGTTGTAATACGTCATCGTTTCTATAGTAACACCTCATTCACGGGAACCTGTACGGCCGACGCTACGCATAAACAAATTTTTACAAAGTGTCTGATTGTTGATATGGTGATGTTTCTCTCGTAAGGAGATGTTTATTTAACGTTTATGGAAGGAGTCTCCAGTGTCAGCGCTTTGTCACAGTCAGAGGTAAAACTGTAATTTTAATTTCTCGGCCACAGGACAAAGGAGTTTCCGGTTTCTCAGTAACAAATGAAAAACGTACGATGTGTCTTTATTTAATAAATAATACGACGTTTGAATCGTTTGAATATTGCTGTGGTGTATGAGGAATAAAACACTTCCGAACATGCTGTTATTGGAAAATAATCAACTTCATGGTGGTAAGATGAACTCCGCCCCATCACATCATACCATCGTTGATTATTTTCCTATAACAGCACGACACAGAGTGATTTATTCCTTACGAATTGAATATCTACAGGATTACAGTCATGCTGTATGTAGCTAACGTACAGTGTGTAGCCGGCTTAGTGGACTGGGTTGGTTTATGTAGCTGATTAGCTAGCAGGCTATTCATGTATTATGTACGCACTGCATTATAACTAGCTACTAAATAAACAACAGCTCAAAGTTATGACATTGTTTTTTATTGCATCTTTACTCACTAATGAATTAGCTACAGACACTACTTATTTTAAACCAAGAAAACAAACAGTTCCCAAAACAAACTTTTATTTCTTTCGTTATTTTTTATTTGAACTGGTCTTTTAACACTTACGCTCGCAGTGTTCCAGGAACTGGATGCAGTCCTGCACCACGGCGTCCCTCAGCATGATCATGTGCTTGGCCATGTTCTCCAGCAGGGACAGGAAGCATCTCTTAATGTAGAACCACGTGTCTGTACCGAGCTGAAATTCACGCAACACGTAACATTAGCCGCTACACCACAATATCCGACGTTCACATTCACAATCACAATCTTCTTACAGCTGATGCTTTTAAAGTGTTTGTGTTTGCTAATGAACGAAATCCTTAACGAAGAAGAGAATCAAATCAGGCAACAGAATAAGGAACTATACGTTCTCTTTAAGAAAAGATTAACCTGTTAAACCAAAAGTCAAGAAATGTTACTTAAATAAACATATTGATTAAATAAACTAAGAACAACCTGTTGTTTCTTTAGTAGAAGTGATGTATAAGGCAGCTTTTACTGTTGTTGTTTTTTTGTTGTAAAAAGCAGCTCACGTGACCTACACTCTAACCATAATCACGTTACAGCAGTCCTAGCTAGTATCAGCTAACTCTAGTTCTTGCATTATTAATACATTACACACCAGAGATCTTTAATGTATCCTAATATGTGTCTCTTACTCACACAAGGACAGGAGTGAGCTAAACTGTGTAGTCATGAGTCTGCGTTTATCTCAGCACGGCTCTGAGAACGAAAGGATTGTGTTTGTTCAGCTGCTCGTGGCAGAGAGCTCTTCCGTTTTGGCACAATAAAAATAAATATCCCCTGTGATATTTGTGAGTGCTGTGATTATGTGAGTGCTGAACACTGGTGGATGTGGAGAAAATATCGAGGAAAGAAAGACGTTAAATACGCAGCACCTTCTTGTTGTACGGCTCCAGACTCTTGATCACGCGAGAAATCCCGAAGTCGTAGTTGCCCTTAGCGCAATACAGGGTCCTGCAGGAACAATGGCAAGGTTTTAACTGAAACGTAACTATATATATACGCATTCTTCTTTAGTATACGAGTTGTAGGTCTGGTACAAAACTGAACCAACAAACTGCACTTGTTTGTTGTTTTTAAGAAGCCTCCACCTTCTCTCCGCCCCTTCACCCCACCTCCCTTTAATCCTCACACGTGTGTCATCATTTAAAGGTGCTTTAGTCAAGACTGGACCTCTAGTGGTTACGAAGGTGAAGTACAACAACATTGGAACGATTTTTTTTTACTCCTTAACCCCACCTCCAATTCTCGCCCATGTACACAAAGCTCCGCCCCCAGAATATACAGTAGCCAGTTAGACCGAGGACGGTCGTGACATCACGTTCAAGCACTAATGTGGATTATTTATTAAGGGTGTTGTCTTACTTCGTTATTTAGATATCAATGATAAATGTGTGTAATGTTTGTTGTACTGTATTGTGCTTATGTTGCATGATAGGAGACATAAATCGAGATGGTGGGTGGAGTGAAGGGACGCTGGGGCGTGTCCCTAGAAAAAGGGTTTTACTAAAGTTTTCTCAGCTTGTTATGAGCCCATTGCGTAAATAATTATTTTTTATCATGTTCTACAAATTTTTCAGGTTATTTGTACTAATAATACATTTAAAAAAATCACCGATTGCACCTTTAAGGAAAGGTTCTGCATGTTAACAGAAGCCTGAAATTAAAAAAAAAAAAAAAAAACCTAGCCAGTCGTACTGTACATCATAGCGATACCGTGAAATATGTGAAATTCTCTGATTGTTACTCGTTACCAGAATTACTTTTAAACACACAACACAATGCATCTTTAAGCCGTGATATGAAATGCGACGCGTTACCCGATGACGAGGTTGACGATGCACAGATGAAACACCTTCTTGTCTGGGTCATTGTACGAGATCTGTTCTTCCTCTTTCTCGATTTTCCTCATCAACTCCTCTGCCTTTAGACACACACCATACACACATGACCGTCAAGAATTATTGGCACCCTTCAAAAATCATCAAAAATGAATATATAACATAAATCACAACATAAATAATAAAATAAACCTTTTAATTTAAATATACGAAGCCGTGGAAGCTGTACAACAGCATACAGAATTTTCTTTCTGGTTTCTAAATTATTGGCACCTCCACAATTAATGTGGTAAAGCTTTCCCTGAAGAGAATAACATTCTGATTTTGAAACTCGACAACCTTGTTACAGTTCACTGTAAAATTTTATGACTAGTTTTTAAACTCTCTTATATCTCATATATCTCCAAATGTTCCAAATCATTTCTTATTATCGTTAATGCTACCGTTCTTCATATTCCACATACGAAACCTGAAACGAGTCGTGAAGCAAAATTTTTTGTTGCAAATAATATATAACCAAATAACCAATCAATACAAATCAATCACTCGATCACAAAAAAAACACAGTAAAAACATATATTTTTTTCAGTTTGGTATTTAACTCACTTTTATTATTTGCCCCCCTTCTACTGGCACATTCCTTTTACATTAATTTTATATTTTACATATTGTACTTTTATTCTTTGTTTAATACATTTTTATTATATATATCATGTGTTTTTAATGCTATTATTTGCTGCATTTTATACTGTTTTTTTTTTTCTTTTTCTGTCACTAATAATAATTGTTACCATTTTTACCATTCTACCATTTTAAAAAGACCTAAAAAAAATACCATTTAACCAGCTTTTATTATTTGCTTTACTTTTACTGGCACATTCTTTTACATGCAATAATTTTTTTAACTGTTATTATTTTCTTTTTTCTGTCACTGCTACTATTTGTTGCTCCATATGTATATATGATTTTATTTTTCACTTTAGTATTTAGTATTTTTCTTACTTTTACTGGAATGCTACTTTTACATTACTTTTAACTTTTTTTTTTTCTACACTTTTTGTTATGATATTCTTTATATTTTATATTTCTACTCTAGTTCTTTTTTTCTGTCACTGCTATTATTTATTGCGTTTTTATTATTTGCTTATTTTACTATTTTATTTTTTGACTACCTTCTCTATTTGATCTGCATTTTTAAATGTATGAAAGGTAAATAAATAATGTTCATATTATTATTATTATTATTATTATTATTATTATTATTTTGGTCTCATCAGACCACAACTCAACATAAAACACAACAGCCTCTAATACAACGCTAATATAAGACAGTTCTTACCTCTTCATTTTGGCTCGTCATGATGTACGACACACACAGGTTAGCCAGAACGATCGCGCTCACGTTGAGGATCTGTGAGATTTAAAAACAAAAAAAAAGAAAACATGGCTGCTTATTCAGTCGGAGGATAAGGATCGATAAAACATGGTCAGACGACATCCATATGGACACAGCAAGCTTCCAACACCACACTCAACGTCCCATGCAGTCAGACGGTTCACATGCTAGCACGCGTTTTACCGAAGGCTTTCTTTTGCAGGGACACTCCTGAATGTTACACTGTTCCAGCTAGTGAGCGAAAACAAACAAACACAAATTCAATACAAATCCTACGCCTGGTTTACGGCCATTCTTTACTTCCTGTTCTTTATTTACACTCATGGAAATTTTGGTTAAATATAACTGCTGTATATAAATATACGAGGGTGAGTCAAATGAAAACCTTACAATTGCGACGTAAATTAGAATTGAATCTAATTTTTTTTCTAGAGGAGAAAAAAAAAAATCGCTGGAACACTCACACTGAACAAAATGAAGATTAATTAGAAAAATGATACACTTATGTGACACCTATGTGCAACAAAATCCATGCAAAATAAAAAAATTAAAGTGTTCATCTGACTCACCCTCATATACATCAAGGAACTGAGACGTAAAAATTAATTTCAGATATATCAGAAACACATTCTGGTGAAATTATTATAAATTAACTCGCTCAGTTAGTGTCAGAGCCATTGCTGAACGATTTCTTACAGTAGAAACAGATTTTAAAAAATCTCTAAATTAAAATTTAAAAAAAGAGAGAAACTGGAAAACAGAAAAAAATGCAATTAAAAAAATCATAGGGCCCTAAATATTTATGTATAAAAATGAAAATAAAAAATAAATTAAAAATAAAATAAAAATCTTAAAATTTAAATAATAAATAAAAAAGTGAAATCAAAAAGTGTAACAGAATCTGCAAAGAAAAAAAAAAAACAGATTTCATGGGGCCCTAAATATTTTATGTATGAAAACAGGCCTTTGCTGAATGATTTCTTACAATTTAAAGAAAAAAAAAAATTAAATAAAAAAGAGAAAACTAAAAACAGAAAAAAAAGATTTAATGTGCCATTTTATGGAAAAAATTCGTAAGTCTCTTCATAGATTCTTTTTAATTTATTACAATAAAAGTACATAAAAATGAAAATCTAAAAATTAAAATAAAAAACAGAAAAGTGAAAACAGAAAACATAAATCAGAATTTGAAAAAGAAAAAAAAAACAGATTTGATAGAGTCACAAATATTTTATATATATATATATAAAAAAAGCCTTTTCTGAATGATTTCACATAGTAAGAATTTATAAAAATCTATTTTAATTTTAACACAAAAGTAACATTTAGGGGGAAAAAAATATTTCAGAGGGCCCTAAATATTTTATGTATAAAATCATCGTTATTAACAGTATTATTGCATCTACACTACCAGTAAATTTCTGTACACCCCGACTCTTAGGTCTTCAGTTTTGCTATTAATATTTTTTATTTATTAGTTTAGAATAATAATTAGGATGTTAACACTAAATTCAGCCGTCTTTAAGACACTTAAGATGCATTTAAATGTTTAATATGTGCCACTGAAACATATTGAAATGCATCTAAATTCTTTTCTGATCACACGGCACTCACGTTATCGTAGTGTTTCTTTACGATGGGCTCGTAGAATCCGATCGCTTCTTTGTACTTGTTCTCCTGCATGAAGAGCACGTGCGCTACGTTCAGCTTCCACGTGTCGTGCTCGTTGCAGAACTCCACTGACTTGCGGAAAATCTTCTCCACCATGTTGTAGTTCTCGCGGTTCCAGTAAATCTTAGCCTGCGCCATCAGCACAGGGATGTATCTGCAAAAAAATAACCGCATAACTCATAGTGGGGCTCAGGAAAGCTTACATTAGCACACAAGTAACGATGGAAAAGTTGAAACACGTACTCCTCGAGAAGCTGATCGTATTGTTCGACTGCTTTTTTTAGACCTTCGTCGTCGCGCGTGCGTCGTGATTCCTGCACCTTCAAGGACAAAATGGCTTTTAGTGTTTTTTTTTTCATTATTCTTTGTTACTATACAATAAAATCCATTCATACCACGGCACTGCTGAATTCTGGATTCTGATTGGTCAGAAGGTGTTTATATTAATGGTTTGCTGTAAGGAGAAGTTTATGTAACATTTATGGAAGGAGTCTCCAGTGTCAGGAGTTGCCTTTTTTTGTCTTATTAACTTTAAGAGAGAGAAAAAAAGAGAGGCTGATGAGGGAATGTCTGTTTATAGCTGCTATAAAGTAAGTGATAACAGGAGCTCGCTTGTTAAATGTAACTATAAACAGATAAAAAGTATGATGTGTTGTTCTTTAATATATATAATCGTCTACAAATTGCTGTGGTATAAGAGGAATAATACTGTTATCGGAAGGTAATCAACTTTGTGGTGGTAACAGTAACTCTGCTTTACGTCGTTGATTATTTTCCTATTATAGCACGCCTCCAACTGTTTTACTTCTTACTTAACGCCTTTGTTTCAAGTTTAAATGCCTGCACACACACTCACTCACGGTCACACGTCGTAAGGTAAGTGGAAAAAAAACGTAACCTGTTTGGTGACCTTGCGTAACTGCTCCGTCAGTTTTCCTGCCATGTCGTCTAACTTCCGAAACGCCTGGAGGAGAAGACACGCAAAAGCTCTGGTTTTGATAAACAAGCTAAGTAACTGTAACTACACACAAGTGAACATCCCTTGCTAAGGAGTGAACAGAACAAGCAAGGGATGTTCTACTGAACACAGAACCCAGACTTGTAGTTCTCAGAGTGGGGTCCGAGGACACTCGCGGATCCGTGAAGCATAGCCAGGGAGGTCCGTGAGTTTTGGTGAAAATCACAAGCCACTATAATCAAAGCTATTATATTTAGGGGCCCAAGCACCAAAGTGAACTCAGACCTAATGTGGAAATTTCAGGAACAGAAAGCTCTACAAAATATTATTTGACAAATTTAAATAACATTCATGGAATAAATCCATACTGAGAGAGTCTGAGACTTTTTTTTAGATTTTATTACATTAGTGGAAATCACAGGCCACTATTATCTAAGCTATTATATTTAGGGGTCCAAGCACCAAAGTCAACTCCGACCTAAAGTGTTTTATCAGAGTAATAAATCTCCACAAAGTTATTTATTATTTGACAAATTTAAATAACGTTCATGAAATAAATCCATATTCAGGGGGTCTGTGGAATTTATTTCGCAGTTAAACGGGTCCTTGGCTACAAAAATTTTCAGAACAATTAATTTAAACAATATTACTGGAAATAGATTAACAAAGTCCCTTCCCATGAAGATCACATGAAGTAAAATAGTCTTATAATAATAATGTTATATTTGTTTTAATCTCAATATTAGAAATATTAGATACATTTCCTGACCTTAGTATTATAACAGTGAATATAACAGGTCACGATTTGTCTATAGTCAAGATATTTTTACTTGATATCTTTTTGTTCAGTGTATTGTTCTTATTGCATGTTGAATGAGTCCAACTATAAGGGTGAAGATGAGTGTTACCTCCTCTGGAGCAGTTTGGCTCGTCAGCATGGCGTCCAGAAACTCATACAGGTACTGAACACAGAAAAAAAAAAAAAAAAAATCATAGCAGCACACTCACGATCAGTCATTATAAAAATAAAGTACTGAATTCTGCTTTATTAGCACTGAATATGTATTCATATTCCTCCTTGAACCTTTCCAAGTTTTGAGGTTTTATAACCTTAAACACTAAACGCTTAAACGTTTTTCTTACTGGTGAAAGAAACTTGTAGGTGAGGTGAGCGTTTTCAGCCATGACGTCAGCAGCCATGTCGAAATACTGCAAGTAAAAAAAAAATTTAATTAAATTAAAATTTAAAAAAATATTTCAACACAGCATGGACTAAAATTCACAGCGGGAGGACATTATTCCTCTGTAAGAAATCCTTCCTCAGGGTATTACATAACCACGCAAAATCCAGCTCACAGAGAAAGCAATAAATAAATCACATGAATTATTAAAGCTGAAACTTTTGGAAGAGTCGCACCTCATATTTACAGTAGAGCAGGAGCAGGTTGCCGAAGGTGGCGGGAGGAAAAGGGCTCTGCTGCAGGAGGAAGGCGAGCTTCTCGAAGCCTTCTGTCGGCTTGGTGTCCATGTTCATGAGGGCCTGGTTGTGAAGCGTGACGGGGTCGAGCTCCTGCGATCGAAAAATGAAGCATTAATGCTAATGTAAAGGATCTGGCTAATTAGTCGATGATAGTATTATCATCTCAATCCAATATCACACTTTTCACCATTTGTTCTATTTGCATACTTACAACAAAAATGTTCACAGGATGACATTAAAGCAGCAGTCTGTAATGTTGCACTGAAAAGTTTTTTCCTTCACCCAGCCACTTATTCTGAAACTACATATGCTTTAAGAAAAAAAGCAGCAAAGCTGATCAGCTCTGATACAGCTGTGGGCGGAGCTAATTTCAGGGCCAGAAAAATGGCTGAAATGAAGAAATTCAAATGGCACCTTTAAATGCCATATAACACTGCAGTTCAAGGTACAATATTTCTGTAATAACAATAAACAATTATTCCTTAAAACAAAATTTCTCAAAACAAGTGCAAGCTATACTTCTTAAATATTTCTTAAAGCAATATTTCTTCAAACAAATGCAAGATATATTTCTTAAATACTTCTTAAAACAAATATTTAAGTCTAAATTAAAATAATATTTCTTAAACATATGCAGGCCATAGTTGTTAAATTTTTTAAAACAATCATAGGCTATATTTTTAAGACATATTTCTTGAAACCTTAAACCTTGATTTTAAAAATATAGCCTTTGTTTAAGAAATATTGTCTAAAGAAATATTTTAAAATATATCCTACATTTGTTTTAAGAAATAAAACAAATGTAGGATATATTTTAAAATATTCCTTTAAACAATTTCTTAAAACAAGCGTAGGCTTTATTTTAATATATTGCCTAAAACATATTCGGCTATATTTTAAAAATATTTTTTAAATCAATTTTTCTGTTAAACATATTATTTCTGTGTAGTATAATGTTTAACGTTGCTATATCCTCACAGCCCTATTCAGTGGTTTCATGAATGAGTATAGATGGTAGATGTGACGTACTGTATGAATCTATATGAATAATTCCCAACAGAAATCGCGGTTTGAGCCTGTAATAAACACATTTCACAGGAACTTATCTCTGGCTGACACCAGAGGGAAGCAAACAACTAAAGACACTACTTTAATTTCCAATCCACTGAGTTCTTCTGCACAAATGAACCTTCTGTAATAAACAAAATGAACACATATTTGCTTGTTTACTTGTTTTTTAATAATTAGCTTTAAATAATCATGAATAGAAATTCACCTAATACAGATAATTGTTTGTGGAATGTTGTAACCTGTAGACCAACATGTAAACATGTAAACATTTGGTGTTTATGTTGCAATCCAGTGGTTTTCTTGGGTCTAACCCGGCTGGACACGTCTCAGTACTACGTCTCCCGCAGGGCCGGAACGAGCGCTTGCGTAAGTCAGGGGCCAGTGTTTGGGTTTATTATTTCTCCCCTGGTATCGGGAAAGCATGTCTCTACAGCTTTTCATCAGTTTATGCAGGCGAGTGTGTGTGTGTGTGTGTGTGTTATCCACAGCCAACGGGCCTTAAACCCCCATCAGTGTCACAGAGGAACCTTCATTCCACACCAATGAGGATGTAAAACCTTCAACTCGAGTCATTTTCCGAACTTGTCTGTTCGGAAACCAAAAAAAAAAGGTTCACTGATGAACTCAGGAAAAAGGGTCGCTTACATGAGCAAGCACGCCTGCTGGAAAAAATGGAAAAATTTCTCTGCTCACAGGCATGTGGCTCATCTGACAGCTTCTGCTTGCAAAGACAAGCTCAACATGCAAAGTTATTCGAGTTACTGATGGAGATGGAGATCAGAAACACACCCATCCACACACACATATACACACACACACACACACACACACATGTACTAGTGTGTGTGGAAAAAATAATAAATGACATGTACCTCTTCTGATCTGGGTGGCATATCAGTCAGCGCTTCCTGAGCATCATCATCTGTAGAGGTCAAAAACAGGACAAAAACAAGTGTTTCAAATTCCTGTATTTTATTCACAAGCTGCATGTTTTGTAACAGGGTGTAAACCTCAGGCTTCCACACGATATGATGCAATGAAGATTCATAAGGCAACAATTCCATATTTGACAATACCACTGAATCTGCTACCATACAATATGATCTGATTGCAGTTCATAAGGCTACAATTTTATATACATATATATATATATATAAATATATAAACACACACGCACACGCACACACCACTTAATCTCAAAAATGATACGTTTTTGTCTCATAAAGCAACGATGTGATAATTGACATTACCACTGAATCGGCTACTATACGATACGATTTCAGTTCTTAAGGCAGTGATTCAATATTTGGTGATAGCACTGAATCTGCTACCATACATTACCTTCTGACCAATCAGTATTGAGAACTGAAGAACAGTGCTGTGTTATTTTGGTCTTTAATTTGTACTCACACTTCTTCAGCTGGTATTCGATGGCTGCTTTCAGGTTAAAGGCTTCGATCAAGGCCGTCTCGTGCAGCACGAGCGTGTTTCCCACGCTTTTTACTTCAATCCCTTCGGTTGTCATGCCGACTCCGAGTTCTGTGCATAAAAACACAGAACTGAGTATTAATAAACAGAATATAAACCGTTTTCTGTTCAGTGGGCTTCTTGGGCCAGGCTGTCTTTTAATTTCATTTCAAAGGTTGGAAAATATTTTTGAAAATTTCTGATCATTTATCTGCATCTTAATTATTGGTAATACCAGCAATATTTATGGAAATCACCACATAAGAGAACGAGATATGAAGAGATATAAAGAAAATAAAGAGATCTGGGAATGAAATTGTGTTTTTCTTCTCAGCTTAAATTGGCCTGAACATCATCTCGGTTATATAAGCTCATTTTTGGAAAATGACTTCATTAGAGACGCAGAGCCAAGCCCAGAGCTTCATGCTGGAACAGAAAATAAAGGTTACACCCATGTGGAAGAACTAAGCGCTTATTTTTAAAGCAAGATGGTGAACGGATATAAACCTGGGTGCTCCCTTATCCCGCGCTCTATGATCTCCCGGATGTATTTGAGGGCTGCGGCGTACTGCTTGAGGCTGTAGTGACAGAGAGCGATGTTGTAGGCCAAATCTGAAATGAGAAAAACAAATCAGACACGGTGAAAAATGTAGATCTCCCGTTCCACAACCACATCCATAAAAATACTAAATGACTACCCTGAGGGCCGCCGGCTCGTCCTGCCAATATAAACATACCGTTTCATACCATATCACTTTTCCTGTTGGTATGGAAATATATATATAAACATCGATTCCCTCATAGAGAAAATATGTGGCCAAATGTACTATTAAATACCACTCTTTAGTGTCTTGGCACTAAAACTGTAAATATACAGTACATTTGGAAGAAATGAGGAAGACAGAAATTTAATTCATAACAAGACATTTAGTGTGGTACATTTCACTACCACATGATTAAGATATGAATAGTTAAAATTTAATTCTTGATTTTTTTTTCTTAGATTGTAAAATATAGGTACATTTTAATTCTTTTTAAATACATTATACCACAGCGCTGTCGAGTTCTGGATTCTGATTGGTCAGAAAGTAGGTCTGGCTGCAAATCACAGGTTTATATCAATGTGCTTGTTCTAATATGTTATCGTTTCTGTAGTGACAACTAACGCAGGGAATTACGACATACACAACATACAGAGAAATGAAAAACTTGTGCAACTGTTGATAGGGTGAAGTTTTCTGTAAGGAGACAATTATTTATTTAACATTTATGGAAGGAGCCTCCAGGTTCAGCACTTTATAATCGTCTGCAAGTTTATAATGGCCTATAGTGTAATTATAAAGAGATAAAAAGTACAATGTGGCATTCTTTAATAAATAAAACATTAATTATTGGCAAATCACTGTGGTGTAAGAGGAATAAAACACCTTGCGATGTGTTATTATTGGAAAATAATCAACTCTGGGTTGGTAACAGTAACATGCAGTAAGTTATCCTTAAGGAGACCTTTATTTAAAGCTGTAACTTTAAGTTTTCCGATATCTTATAAGAAAGGCTGGTGAGTGAATGACTGTTTATAGCTGCTATAACGTAAGTGAGAAGAGGAACTAACTCGCTTCATGGACGTTCAACAACATTAAACACAATTATTAACGGATAGATGGTATGTCCTTCTTTAATCTTTAATGCTGTAGTGTGAGAGAAATAAGACATTTCAGGATGTGCTGTTAGGGGAAAATAATCAACTTCAGGGTGGTAGCAGGAACTCTGCTTCATCACACCACCTTGTTGTTGATTATTTTCCTATAACATCATGATACAGAGTGTTTTATTCCTTATATATGTGTTCAATATTCCTGGAAATACAGATAAAATATTTTCACTCTATAATTCGTTTTAGCCATGCAAATAAAACTGAGTGAGTGTGCGGATTGAAGTGTGTGTGTGTGTGTGTGTGTGTGTGTGTGTGTGTAAGAAAAAAAAGAACAACCCTGGCTTTTTCACCTGGCTGGTATCCCAGCACTTGCATGGCGCCTGTAAACTTGGCGCAGGCCTTCTCGTATTCTCCGAGCTTATACAGCAAGCAGCCTTGATCCACTTCGGTGTCCGGGTCGTCCACGGGCAACTGCTCCACCAAAGCCTGGAACGATTTTTTTTTAAACTTTAATTTTGCCAAAACCAGAAACCAGCTACCTCAAGCTGCATGTAGTGGTCAGTAAGCAATAAGCAGTAAGAGCTGAGACGACACACCGGTGTAACAGCATATCTTAACAGCGAAAGAGAAAATAGTTATAACATTAATGTTACTTTATATCACTACAGATGATGGACAAGAATTTTGACATTTCCCCGAAACACACTTTTAATGCAAGTCTAACTGTATTCGGTGTAGTGGACTGGTTATTATAATATTAGCAGTGTAGCTGTGCGGCTCTGATGGCGTACGGACACGACAAAACCTTCAGGTAACCGGAACTACTTAATACTGTATTGCTATAATGTTGAAATAAGGAATACAACACTTCAAGAAATGCTGTTGTAGGAAAATAATCAATGATGAGGTGATGTAATGAAGCACAGTTATCACCCTGAAGTTGATTATTTTCCTCTAACAATGTTACAAAGCATTTTATTCCCCTTATGCCACAGCAAATGGCCAAAATTATACAATTTTATTTATTAAAGAACGTCAAGTCATACTGTCTTTCCATTTATAGTTATGTTTAGTAATTCAGAGCAACCACGAAACAAGTTAGTTCCTTTTCTCGCTTACGTTAAATCAAAAAAATGCAGCTTGTCACGTTACCGAGAAACTAAAACGCGTAAACTCCTCTGTCCTGAAGATGTCCAAAAGCGCTAAATGTTAAAAAACGCCTCCTTACAGAAAACGTCAAACAAACAATTACACACTTTTACTATAAAAATGATAACGTATTAGAACGAGCGCATTATTGTCACATTTATGACATAATAATAAACCTGTGATTTATAGCTGCACTACTGTCAGAGCTGCTGTTATAGAAAATGAATCAACACCTTCTGACCAATCAGATTCGAGAATTCAACCTCGCTGTGGTACAAAAGTTGGATAACAGCTGTTTGCCTCACAGAGTCAAAATTCTTGTCTGGGGAAACACACATAGACAGAGATGCTGAACTGTTCATTAAAATCAGAGTCGTCCATTTTGTAAAGAAGAAATAAAACAAAACACTGTTGTTGTGCCATTTAATGTTGTTCGCTTTAAAAACATGAACTCACCATCGCTGCTGGAAAGTCTTCCTCTCCGTATTTTATAGCAGCTTGAAGTTTTAGCATCTGTGGGCGACCGAGAACAGATTGAGGAAACAAAATTAGCACTGTGTCAATGATTTAATGTTCTGGCTGTAATTTATTTCTTTAAAAAAACAAACAAAAAAAAAAAAAACAATGTAAAACAGACGCCTGATCCCCGATTCAATTCAATTGAAAAATCTCTGAGGAATTTTTTTTTAAAACTACGTACCATATGCTTTCTGTTTTGTGTTGATCAGACTAACCCACACTCGCATTTACATCGTAACACTTTCTATTAAGACCATATGCTTAATGACTTATGAATACATTCATAACATGTTATAATATTCGTAAAGCATTATACACATCACTATAATGATTTAGGAAAAAGGCATTACAGACTGTAGCATGGCTTATAAATTGTTAAAAGACTGTAAAGATGCATTATAAGTAGAGACAGCACTGATCCGATTGGATATCTTTAACAAAAAAAAAAAAAAAAACATATTGGATATCGGATCCTGTAACAAATGCCAAAGCTTGGAACTGTTTTTGGAGAACAGATTTATTTCTGGAACTGGAAATGTTTACATTTAAAGAGATCTGAATGGTTTTTCTTTTGTTAGAATTGATTTTATTATCTTTATTATATTTACAATGTTAGTGATTTTTGTAAAGTGTTTCAGTAAAAAAAAAAAAAATTAAAGCTTAGTAGTTTTTAAAGAAAACAATATCAGATTGGTATCGGCTGATTCTCAAGGTATCAGTGTTGGAAAATGAAAAAGTGGTATCACGCCATCTCTAATTGTAGCAGTTCTTATAACACACTATAGCGCTGTTATAACTTCTCATAATGCACCAATACATGTGTGTGTGTTTCATTATAGACACACTCAGACATGTCCTTGTGTTATATTATATATTATATTTATAATATTTATAAAATGTTATAACTTATTTATAATAATTATATGCCATATTTATGAGCTCTAAGCTCTAAAAATTATTATTAATTTATAATATTACATTTCTCACAATAGGATCAAGCCAAAAATGACACCGTAGGAACAAATAGAGATGATGCGCTGAAGAATAAAGCAGTTATTAATGGACATAAAGCGAGATAAAAACGAGTAACAGACGAGTGAAACTGAAAATGTGTTTCTGTACTGTAATGTGTTACAAACTGTTTATGTTAACTATTCATAATATATAATAAACATTGATACACTGATGAATTTTCTAATGTAAATAATTATAACAATGTGAATAATGTCTTGTGAATGCTAGATAGAGAGAGAGAGAGAGAGAGAGAGAGAGAGAGAGAGAGAGAGAGAGAGAGAAAGAGAGAGAGTGCTAATTATAGTTGAGTAATTTCGGGTTTGGGGTCTCTCGCAGTCCTGAGGTTTGTCTCCACAAGGTCACACACAGAAACGTAACCACTAACCACTGACTGAAGCAGTGAAACGCTCTACGCTGGTTGTACGCAGAAAGCAAACTAAAAGCGTAATTTCAGATTATATCTTCTACTGAATCACAGTTATGCGTCTAATCACTTTAACCATCGTTTGCTATTTTGGAGTTGAAAAATGCTATTATGTTATTTTGTCATTATTATGCATTGTGTTCTATTTTCAAACCCCAGATTTACTGTAAGAACATTTTGAGAGATACTTTTCTGCTACATTAGGGTGGATCATCACCTTGGTGTGACTCGTAGGGCTGTCCAAAAGAAACGTGGCTTTCATCGCGTCCTGGAAAGCACACGCTCCGTACAGGGACTGGGCGTAGTACAGTTTATAGTCTTCCACCTCTGGGTGCAGCTGAATGAGCTGCTCGTAACAATCTGCTGCGTTGGTGAAATCCTGCACATGATAATAGCAGTAACCCAGGAGAGACAGAGCGGCTCTGGACTGCAGAAAAACAAACACGGCAGAAGAACAGTCACAGCATGTAGAGAACAGTCACAGCATGTAGAGAACAGTCATAGAACAGTCACAGCATGTAGAGAACAGTTATAGCATGTAGAGAACAGTCACGGCATGTAGAGAACAGTTAGAGAACAGTCACAGCATGTAGAGAACAGTCATAGAACAGTCACAGTGTTCTATGTACAGTAGAGAACAGTCATAGAACAGTCACAGCATGTAGAGAACAGTCATAGAACAGTCACAGCATGTAGAGAACAGTCACAGAACACTCACAGTGTTCTATGTACAGTAGAGAACAGTCATAGAACAGTCACAGCATGTAGAGAACAGTCACAGTGTTCTATGTACAGTAGAGAACAGTCATAGAACAGGCACAGCATGTAGAGAACAGTCATAGAACAGTCACAGCATGTAGAGAACAGTCACAGAACACTCACAGTGTTCTATGTACAGTAGAGAACAGTCATAGAACAGTCACAGCATGTAGAGAACAGTCACAGTGTTCTATGTACAGTAGAGAACAGTCACAGAACACTCACAGTGTTCTATGTACAGTAGAGAACAGTCATAGAACAGTCACAGCATGTAGAGAACAGTCACAGCATGTAGAGAACAGTCATAGAACAGTCACAGCATGTAGAGAACAGTCACAGCATGTAGAGAACAGTCACAGAACAGTCACAGAACAGTCACAGCATGTAGAGAACAGTCACAGAACAGTCACAGAACAGTCACAGCATGTAGAGAACAGTCACAGAACAGTCACAGAACAGTCACAGCATGTAGAGACTGCACAGTTTACTGATTTTAAATATTTACATTTATGCCCTTTGCCATTTTATTCAAAGTAGAAACCTGATGATGGCTTCTGCTGTTGCAGCTCGTCCGCCTCAATGTTTGAGGTGCTCTGAGATGATTTTCTGCTCACCACGTTTGTAACGAGTAGTTATTCGAATAACCGTACCCTTCCTGTCAGCTCAAACCAGTCCGGCTATTCCCCTCTGACCTCAGTCATCAACAACAGAACTGACGCTCACTGGATGTTTTTTGTCTTTCGCACCATTCTGTGTAAACTCTAGAGACTTTTTTTTGTATGAAAATATCCGGAGATCAGCAGTTTCAGAAATACTCAAACGAGTACCAATAAACATGAAATAAACATGCTAATCCATACATCTGACCTGTACATTTGCACTTCTGGCAAGTTTTCACAGTTTTCAAGACACAGAAATGTAGTTTATATGGTATGTATCACATGCCAACAAGATATTTAGTGTGCTAGACTTACGGATGTTTCTCAAGTTAAAAAAAATAAATAAAAAATCTGTCAAATGCTGCATGTTACAACACTGACACTGTTTTGCCATTGCAAAAAAAAAAAAAAAATTAGCTATTTTTCTGTGGATTGTTGTTTGACACCTTCTGGATTGTTGTCTTTATTACAGGATACACCTGGAATCATTTTATTTGTAGATAAATAAAAAAGAGGTCCAATTTACACACACACACACACACACACAAACACACACATATATACACACACACACACACATATATATATATATATATATTTCTTCTAGAAACCAGGGGGATGCAAACTTTTGTGTCTACTTGAATCTAGATGGATCATGAGAAATCAGTGCATAATATGATTTAAATTTTATAATAAATTATAGAAATAAACTAAATAAATAATGCATAAATAAATAAAATATAAACAATAAATATAAATAAATAAATAAATAATTAAAGAAAGACACGTGACTTACTTTCATGTGTTTCTGAAGTTCATTGCTCAGGATGTGTATAGCGTCTCCATAACGTCCATCTTTAATCTTAACATAACATTAATAATAAATAAGGCGTGATTTATTTGTTATCATAAACATTAGAGGAAAATAGAAAACACAGTAAAGCATATTACAGTTAGTAATCTAATGGAAGGCAGTGTTGTGACATTATCGTAGCGCGCGAGGTAGCTAAGCTAACAGCAAGCCTTAAAGTTAGCATCAACTCACCAGTTTATACACCGTAGCGGTGAATTCGCCATCTTTAATCGGAGTCAACGTCATTTCTAAACACTTTATTCATTTATTAATTAAAATAAATACAATTATAACACGCAATTATAGCTCACGAGCTACTTAGACGCAGAGCAGCATCATAGCCTGTATCAGCGACACACAAGATTCCGTTACTTAGCAACAGTACCGGAACCGGAAATCATTTCCGTTGGCGCTATAAAAGCCCTTCGTGTGAACGCAAGAAAAATAAAAATATTAACTTTTTCTGAGCTTTTGTTCCAATGTATATAAAATAAATGGTAAAAATATATGAAAGTATTATTTACAGATTTTATACATTGTATGTTCGTTTTTAAACTTTTTTTTTTATATTTTATGTTTGTATTAATTATGCAGAAGACTGATAATAAGAAAAACACTGGTTCATTATTATGCATGCCATGCACGTGAATAATGTTTATTTAAAAAAAAAAATAATAATAATAACAAATAATAGTACTACAATAATGTTTAATTAATTAACAAATAAAAATGAATAAGAATTAGTAACAACTAATATTATAATAATTGTTATATAAATTAATATATATATATAAATTAATATATTAATAACAACAACATTAATAGTAATAATAATAATAATAATAATACATATCCATTATATAATATTTACATAAATAAATACAACAACAGCTATATATATTCTGATGAATTGTCCTGTGAAACTCTGACTAGTGGATGTTTATCACAATCATAAAAAAATTCTGAATGAAATTAGTTTCTTTGACATGGAAATGAGCCTAATTTGCATACATGAATAATACATAAATAAAATAATCATGCAAAAATTCTTCTCCTGATGGAAATTTTCAGCAAAAGAAGTTTCTTTCATTCTGAAATGAGTAAAAAAAAAAGTCAAGTAACATAAAGTCTTTTATATATATATTATGCTACATCACTGTGCAGTTTTAGCTGTTTTGGTTTGTTTAGTCAGCAAATTTTTTTAATCGTTTCTGCCTCTGGCTTCTTTCTGCCACAACTTGCACTATTTATTCTCACTTGAAGAATGTTATGAACCTGCAGGGTGAAAATCCTATTCAACTCACAATGACTTGCTTATACTTGCTTGTGTGTGTGTGTGTGTGGGTGTGTGTGTGGGTGGGTGTGTGTGGCAGCTCAGATGATGAAGAGAAAATGAGAGGGTGTGTGTTTTGTATATTCAGGGCTTTCTGAAGCGTGTGCTGTGTACTGAAGCTGGAGACTCTGTTTGGACACTACTGAGGAGCCCTACTGAGGACACACATCTATACTCACTAACAGGTATTTACACTTCTTTTAGGTTTTGTTTATGCATATAAATATTGTAATTCATTACATTTCCCTTATATATCCATGTGTGATATATGGACAGTTAAATGTGGTGAGCACATGCAGGATTCTGGGGTATTTGAGCTCCAGTTTGAGGTTATGGAGCCATTTCCATAACCTCACTTCATCTCCAGAGTAAAGTTATAGAGCCAATTACAGCTCAAGTAAGAATCTCAAACATGAATTTGAGACCAAATTTGAAGATGAGAAAGTAAAGATTATGCAGAATCTTTTAAGGCATTTAATGTCCAGACTAAATTATGGAGGCATTCAGAACTCAGAAATGGGAAAATAATAAATTTGAGACAAAGCTTAAAAGTTACAAAGAAAGATTATGCAGGATTTTTAAGGCTGTTGTTCTTCAGAGTGAATTTATGGAGTCAATTACAGCTCAAAAATGGGGAAAAAATGAGTTTCAGACTATTTAAAGATGTATCTTAATGATTATGCTGGATTCTTAAGAAAGTTAAAGCCCAGAGTAAATTATGGAGAGATTTAGAGGTCAAACATAGAGAGAAAGTGAATTTGAGACAGAATTCAAAGATGTAAAAGTAAAGATTATGCACAATTTTTAAGGCAGTTATTGTCCAGAGTAGATTATGGAGGCATTTAGAGCTTAGACATGTTGGGATTTTAAGCCAGTTCATCAGTTCATCCAGAATAAATGCATGGAGCCAATTACTGCTCAAAAAGGGAAAAAAAGTGAATTTGAGACAACTTAAAAGATGTAAAAGTACAGATTATGCAGGATTTGTATGACTGTAGAGACATTTAGAGCTCAAAAATGTTGGAAAAGTGAATTTGAGACAAAATTTCAAGATGGAAAGATAAAGATGTGGAATTATGTGGAATTTTGAAGGCTGTTATTCATCAGAGTGACTTTATGGAGCCATTTAGAGCCAAAAAATGGAAAAACATGAATTTGGGATAAAATTTAAAGATGTAAAAGTAAAGATTAGGCAGAATTTCCAAGGCAGCTGATCTCAAAAGTAACTTTGGAAAAACGTGAATTTGAGACAGAACTCAAGATGTAAAAGTAAAGATTATGAGGATTTTTTTTAAAGCAGTTAAAATTGAGTTGTTTAGAGCTCAAAAAATGTTGGAAAATGTGAATTTGGGATAAAATTTAAAGCTGTAAAAGTAAAGATTAGGCAGAATTTTTAAATTTTAATCTCAAAAGCAAAATTATATTTAGAGCTCAACAATGTTGGAAAAGTGGCAGTTCATCTCCAGAGTAAATTTATGGAGCCATTTAAATCTCAGAGATGTTAAGGAAGGACATCTGAGACAAAACTGAAAGCTGTAAAAGTCAAGATTATACAGAATTTTTATGGTAGTAAATTATGGAGATATTTACAGCTCAAAATGTCTCAAACAAGTGAGACAAAACGTAAAGATACAGTAAACATATAAACAGGATATGCAATCTTTTAAAGTAAAAAAAAAGTTTACTGAATATTTTTAAGGCAATAGATTTCGAAGGTAAATTTAAGGTGTTACACAAAAACCTAATGAACTCTTGGGAAACTATTATAAAATATATGGAAATATACATAAATTTGCAGTTTATGTTCATCTTAACACACTTATCCAGAAAGCAATAGCTACTTTATTCCTAATGGGATAAGGATGTGGGTGTGGAACGTTCCTGCTGTGGGACAGAAACGTCTAAACATCTCAGAGTTTATGTTTCTCCACCCGTTTTGTGTTTTTGTGTTTTGCTTGCCAGGATGGGATTCAGGGTGAGCTTGCTGCTCCTCGCTCTAGCCATGGTTGTCGTGTTCGGCCAGAAGAAACGCCCTGGAAATAAGGAATGGAACTACCGTGATGGATGTGAGTTACTTTTATGGTCATCAAGAATGACAAACATGTAGGGAAAAAAGTGCTGACAAGGCTCTTTTTTTTAAAGCGTATGAAATGTCTTTCCAGCTGAGAAAGTGAACATGCGAGGTGTGGCGAATTTGACTCAAGTTCTGGATGACTGGAGGTTTGATATCTTGAACCAGGTGAAGACCCTTCTGCAGAACGACCACCAGACCTTGCTGCCTGATTACTCCAGGTAGTGTGACATCATGTTGTGTTTTTTATTTCCATCACCTCTTGACTTTCCATCATAAAGACAGCAGACCGTAAACTTTCTCTATAGCTGGGAAGGAAAATTGCTGGTTTGAGGTTTGCGGCAAAGCCTGGAACTCAAGTTCCTGGATTTATTTCAGAGCAGACCGTGTGATTATGGCTACTGGAAATGCTGCATGCTCAACCAAGAACTTCCTGGATGGTTTACTTAGTATGGTTTGGATACGAGTCAAGGATAATTACACTCGCTAGTGGTCACACTCATATCAGTTGCACGCTTTCTTTTTTCTTTTTCAGGATCCAGCCTCTGTCTGAGGCTTTGGATGACTTGTACAAGGAGTTCAACGCCTTGAAGGCCCACCTCGGCGAGCTGACGGAGAAGTTCACGCCCATCGAGACCTTCATCGACGAGCTGAAGACGGAAAAAGCCAACGCCGCCGCACCAGTCGCACCAGTCGTTCCGGTGCGAAGGAGACTGGTCAAGACTCGAGCTCCAGCTTCGTGAAGCCGCTGAGCTTCCAGAACTTTCCTTTAGAGCTGGTACTCTCTGAAAAACCATACATAGAAATATATCTATATTAAATAAACCTCCACAGTATGCATTTATATAGCTGTTTTTCTTTTTTCTTCTTCTTCTTTTTAGCATCTTGTTACTGCATGTTGCTGGGAAACAGGTAATACACAAAATGCTGAACAAGCCAAATCGCCCCATTTTGTGTTTTCGGGTTGCATGTCAAAGCAACAATCTGTAAGAAAACAGGAAATATATACACAAATCTATACATAAATCTAGATTTGTAGACTCATTGGATTTGATATATTGATTATGTTATTTATATACACACATATATCAATCATTATATAGAATTCTATCTTTTATCAACACACACACGATCAACACACACACACAGATCGATATGGACTTAGTGTCATGACCCATTGTAATCAGGACGTATATTATTTCTAGCACATGAGCTAACATATTAGGACATTACTGTGCATTTATATCTCTCTGAGAATGGTAATGTGGTGCTTCATTTCTTTCGGCTCATGATCTGATCTAAGCTACGAATAAATTCTGACGTTTGCATGTATGATCCCTGAGTGATATTTTACGAAAAGAGACACATTCTATGGTGATTCTGATAAAACACTTTGTGTCATGCTGTTATGGGAAAATAATCAATTTTGGGGTGATGTGATGTTACCAAAGAGTCTCCAAAGTTGACTATTTTTCTGTAATAGCACTCTGCACCATGTTGTATTCCTCTTATATCACGGCGAATTGCCAACAATTGCATTTATTTAAATTCAAAAATTATTTTTTTAATCCATTTATTTAATCCAGCTAATGGTTAGTAAAAAAAAATTGAACTCTATATTCTACACTTTGTTTATTCAGGGTTGCTTTTTTTCCACTGGAAAGAGAACAAGACAAATTGCAGGAGAAATGAAATGAAATGAAATGAATTAAATAAAATAAAATAAAATAAAGGATACCGGGTAGAGCCTAGATAAAAATTAAATGTTATTTGCAATGTCAATGCTTAGATCGTAGGAAAAAATGTGAGTAAAGTTTCCCAAGTCTGAAAAAAAGCCTCGTGTGTCAAATCTGAACACATAATTTTCTCCATATAAAGAAATCAAGTCACATCACTTAGCCAGTAATCCTAAGATGGAGGAGAATCTACAATTTCAACACAAACTCATGAACATCAACCATCTTTTTTGTCCTTTTTTCCACCCAATACAGTGATAATTCAGTCAGAGTGTAATGTCCTCACCTGCTTAACTTCCCACTCAGCAACATTAGGCAACAAAAAAGAAAAATCAGTAAAGTGCTATTGATGATGGGGAAAATAGCTGAATTTAATCAGTGATGAAGTTTGCATGCGAGGTAGGAGATGCTTAAAAGTGGTTTAGGGTGAAATTACACCCAATAGAACATCATGGGAATGGGTTGGTGGGTTAAATTAGGCAAGAAAACCTGTTTTAATTACATTTCTATATAACAATATTGAGCAGTCCATATAATAACACATGAATTGAGTGGTGCTGCGTCCATATTGTTGGACATGAACGAAGCATCCACCACGTCCGTAATCCTAACTGAACCCCATCTTCAAAAGATCAAATCTAAGTTCTTGTCATTACTATGACCAGGTTTTACACACCAGTGAGAGCTGCAGCACTGGGATTCATACAGCACAATACAAACCAAACTGAATTCGAGCTGAGAGTTTGGTGTAGGAGTCGTGCACCACTAAACCACCACCACCAGGGGGAAATCTACATCTTTCTCTCTATAAATGATGACGCAGGAGTCATGGCCAACACATCAGGAACTGGAACATGGTGTGGGATGTTACCCCATCATCATCATCATCATCATCATCATATAGCGATCAGTTCAAGTCTGTGACACGATTGAAACCCATTAGAAAATGACAGAATCAATCAGATTAACCCGATTTTCTTGGTTTCATAACTCAGGAGTGTCAGGAATCATTTAATCAAAAAGACATTTTATAATTAGAACAGGATTTCCTCATATATTTCTCAAAAATTCAACAAACAACAACAAACATGTAAATAAATAATGTAAAAAATATCCCAATCACGGAAAAAAAATGAAATATCCTCATGTTTTTATTAGTTGACTTGTGAGTCACAATCTTGTGTGTCGAAATTCATCCCAAAATTATTTCATTCCCAGGGAAGAAAATAAATAAGTGAGAATTTTTTTTTACTCAGCATTCCTCAGATTTATTGAGATCCATTATCATTCACAAGAAATGCAGTACCAATATTGAGTTTACGATGCAGCCCTAAATAATAGCAAACCAGAATCAAGAAGGTCTTTTAGATTTATTGATTTAGCATTTGAAGTATTTTTACAGACATTTTTTGAGCTCCATTTTCCAGATAAAATCCTTCTCTTTGCTAGACAGCTTTTCTTTCATTTACTTACTCATTACTGCACATCCTGAAGTGTTTTACTCCTCTTACACCACAGCAGTTTTACAACACTAGGAACATGTTGTACATTTTATCCATTTATAGCTGCATTTAATGTTGATTTAAGTTAAATTAAATTAAGTTAGCTTCCTGTTCTCACTTATGTTATAGCAGCTATAAACAGTTGTTCCCTTGCCAGGCTGTCTTTTCACACTGGAGACTCCTTCCATAAATGTTAAATAAACATCACTTCACAGACAACTTCGCCATATCATCGATCCCAAAAACATGTTTTTAACACGGTTATCTGGAGCGTCAACCGTACAAGTCCATGTGAATGAGCCGTTACTATAGAAACGATAAGATATTAATATACAAGTGCATTAATATAAACTTGTGATTTGCAGCTGCTCTTATAGAAAATTAATCAACACCTTCTGACCAAACAGACCTACAGCAGGTCCAAACTTTTGAACAGCACTGTAAATATCATGTATAAATATCCAGATTTAAATAAGTTTCAGAAGTTTTTTTTTTTCCAGGGAAATTGTAACTCTTCATAACTCCAAGAAAGACAAAGCGCTCACAGAATTACTTAAGCAGGAGGTAATTCATCACTGTCAACTGCCAGACCGACTGTTTCTTTCTTAGATCCTTACGTAACTCGTTCCATGTTTCAGTCACTCCTATAAACCTGAGCAGAAACACATAGCACAAGAAGATCGACAAGCTTTTATTGAGTCTTGACTCGGTCTCGATAAAAGTGCCGATCCTGATTAAAGATTTAACGAGCTCTCAAAGCTGGAAGGATTTAATCCAAAGAGATTGGAGGTCTTCCAACTTGCCGAGACTGCCAGAGAGGAACATTGCGATGGATTATGGGAGACATTTCTATGTTACTGCAAGACAGTAAAATGCATTAAAATAATAAAGTGTCGTGGAAATCAAATGCTGTAGAAATTCCAAAAAAGAAGTATTTTGGATGTTTATCTGGTGTTACATAGAATTCAGAACATGGATGAATCTACAGTGTATTCAGAAAGAATTCTTTTGTATTCTCACGAATAAGCCAAACAGAACCTTCACATATGACAAAGAAGCTTGAGCTCAGATACTTCCCATTGTCACAAACTCTCAGATCTCCATGAACTCCAACTCCCAGAATGCCCGGCTGTTCATCGGTATTTGCTTTCTTGGGCTTCCCATTTTGGATTGGTCATTTTGGCTCTACTGGATTCATGGTTTTTAATTTGTTGCCTGTTTTCCTATTTATTTCCTTGTATTTTGCCAGTGAAACCTGGCTTTCTATTTAACCTGCAGTCATCTCTGACAATATTTCCAATATTTCCAATAATGATCCTTTGAGATGTTTCTACAGCTTGATTAGTTCACTGTTGCTTTGAAAAAGCACACCTCTATATAAAGCCTCACAGCTGACAAACACCAAGCTACAGAGTCAAAGGAATTGTTGAGGCCCAAATCTGGGAAATGTACAAAATTTTCTGCAGGTTTGAAGGTCCTGAAGAACACAGTGGCTTCCATTATTCTTAAATAGAAGACATTCACTCTGATGGAACTCCTGTATGGAGATGTGAGAACCTGCCAGAAGGACAACCTTGTCTGCAGCACTCCGCCAATCAGAGGCTTGTATGGTAGATAGGACGGATGGAAGCCACTCCTCAGGTTAAAGCCACATCATGGCTCATTGACAAAACACTTAAAGTACTCTCAGGCCATGAGATACAAGAATCTGTGATCTGATGAAACCATTTCTGAACACTTTTCCCTGAATACCAGGCATTAAATCTCTACTGTGAAACATGGTGGTGGTAGCATCATGCTGTGGCGATATTTTTCAGCAGCAGAGACTGAAGCAGATCAATGTATAGAGACTTAATTGAACAAGAAACATGCTCTAGGTCACTTAGGACATTAGAATCACCTTCCAACATGATACTGACCCAAAACATACAGCTATGAGTAACTTTAAGATCAGTATGTGAATGTTGTATGAGCGGCCCAGCCAGAGACCCGATTAAAGAACTCTGGAAAGACCTGGCATTACAGCATCGTTCCTTATCCACCCTGTGACAAGCTTGTGGCATCAACCCAAGAAGTCTTCAGACTGTAACAAACTGCTGAGGAAAATTATTTTAAATTCGTAAAATTTAAATTAAAATTTTAACTTTACATTTATTTATTTTAAAAAATGTATAATTTTTAAAATTAGAAATAAATAATACCCAAACTACTGACTAAATTATAATTATTTTTTAAATTAATTTAAAACCTCTTTATGCTTTTTAAAATTTTTTATTTTGAATGCAAATTGATGAGAAACAAACAAGCGAAAAAGAATAAGGAAAAACAAGCATAATGCTTTCTGAATGCTCTGTATGAACTCCAGGAAATCTTTTTTTTTTCTTCGATTAGTAACTAAAGAACACTTAACTAAAGTGGCATTATTTTCATTGCACAAACCCAGCTGCCTTTAATTACTTGTTTGTGTTTGTAATATTTTAATATTGCATGCAAAGAGAATTCCAATATTAATCTGTTGCGTTAAAACAAACCTCATCTATTATTAACTAGCTGTGTAATATGAAACACATTCGTTTAATGAAGTTTAAATAATCTGCATAGATTTACCTCCACAAGGGAGGAGACTAATGCAAATTGATTTGGCTCTTGTTGACATAACTGTACTCATACTAACATTTGTACGCATATTTTATTTAAAAAAAGCAATTAGAGTTTACTCGGAGCAATTAATTATTTAGGGGTTAATTCGGCATTCAGACTGGATTAAATTTCAATATTGAAAATCCACCTCATTATAATTTGTCTAAATATGAGAGTTGCATGTACAGAGGAGTTTATGAGAAGCATTTTGTAAAATATCATTTGCCGAAGAAATAGACAAGACACAGACAAGAAATAATGCTTTTAAATAGAATCCAGTGAGAGGACGTGCATGGTTTGTAATTGAATTTAAAATAAATATTCGAAAAATTGCTTGTTTGCGTAACTAAACATTGAACAGTTTGGTCAAAAATCATTTGGACACAATGAACCTCTTAAGGAAAATGTAGTCGTTCAGCCAAGTTTGGTGTCTTACTTTCGCTCCTTTAGTTTTGTTTATGAGCTACAAGGCTAATTTTGCGAGTTTATAAGAAAGTAATTGAAGCTTATATCTACTGAATGTCTAAAAAAGATGTTGTTTGGATCAGTAATACCATTTGTACATAAAAAATGTCACAAAAAAACACAACATTGGGGTGGTGTATGAAGCAGAGTTACTGTTACCACCCCACAGTTGATTATTTTCCTATAACAGCATGTCCTCAAAAGTACAAAACATGCTAATTTTATCTGTTTATAGTTGTGGAACATCCAGGAGACAAGTTAGTTCCTGTCCTCCCTTATGTTATAGCAGCTATAAGCAGTCTTTCCCTAACTAGCCTCTCTTTTTTTCTTTCTCTTGAAGTTAATAAAACAAAAAAATGCATCCTGTCATGTTAGAAAACCTGATACTGGAAACTCCTTCCATAACCGCTAATTAAATACCTTCTCAATGTTTAATAGAAAAGTATAAACTCTTAAATTGAGTGAAAATAAAAATAGAAATAATAAAAAATAATTTACCAAGGAATGTAGGAAAACATTTGCTATGGCTAACTACCAACAGCTTTATTCCTAATCTCTCAAAAGTTAGCTAGCATGATAATAACTTGGCAATACACTCTAGCTAATGCTAATCACTAGCTGCCAATTCAATGCAACAGATAGATTAGAGTGACAGGAAACAGATAACGTTGTGGTCACGTGTTAAAAAGTTGCTGCATGATGTTACAAATATATTATTCCACTGAAAATGTAGTAAGTAGAGTTTTTTGTAATGTAGAACGTAAAAGTCAAAAGAATTAGGTGAAAGAAAATGAAATAAATACAGGAACAGTGTGGCAGAGTGACAGCAAACGACGTGCTAAAGCAAGAAAGGCTTCAAAATGGCCGACAGATTTTAGCTTTGCGACTTTCCTTTTTGTCCATTTTTTTGTGTCAAACTTCACACACACACACACACACATACACACACACGCACAACTAAACAAGCGAACTTCAGACACCACATCTGTGCTAATTTTATATTCAGACAAAACAAAGTCCTCGGTTTTGAAACAAGACTCAAAGATTGAGAAGAGTTTATTCGTCCTACACGTGGCAGCCACAAGGAACAGGGCGTGACCCGTCATTTTTCAATTACAGCCCACAGCAGGGAAGGACGTCCATTACACAAGCAAAGTGTGTCTGAAACAGCTGTGGCTGGGATTAATCGAATAAAAGACAGATAGAAAAGGAGATTAAGTGTTTCCCCCCGTCTGTTTCACAGCACTCGACTTCTAGAATGTCACTCTGTTTTCTAAGGATTAGCGCCGTTTGACGTGATGTTAAGTGAAGGTCTGCTGGCGTGCACATTAGGAGAAACAAATTTAGTGCAAGACATAAGGGGAAATTGGTTTCCCGAGTGAAGGCTTTTAAATGAAACAGGGATACTGTTATTAAATGTACGCAAGACAGGAGGAAACAGACTACAGGGCCTTGCCACCGGGGTGCCACTTAGCCCTTCTAACTTAAAAATTAAACTTCAAAAATCATTTTTTAACATTGAATGTAAGAAAATATGCATTTAACCACTCAGACAACACTATTTCATTTTTTTGCGAGGTTTCTTTTATGACAAATTGGATGTTGCTTTTAAATAAATAACACTATTCTTTAGCATAAAATTAGCTAATACACACAATGTAGTTATCTAGCAACTATGCTAATGATTTGAGGACATGCTATTTATTTACTTGAAAAAAAAATGTATATACACACACACATATATATATATATATATATATATATATATATATATATATATATATATATATATATATATATATATATATATAGGGTAATCCATTCAAAGTAACCTCATCAGTAAATATCACAATATCATTAAAAATATAGTAAAGAGAATACTTTTCTTCTTCGCATGATCTTCAGGAAATCTGGGTGATGCAACTTCCTGTTGAACATTCCACAGGGACTGTTTCATAGGGGTGAATTTATAGGAGTGAATAAACTACAATAGGCAAATTTTAATAACTTATAATGGACGAATCATGGAAAGGGACATTTCAAGATTGATGAGGATGTTCCAGGCATTAATACAAAAATTATTTCTAAAATATTTTAATGATTAGATTTGAAGGTAAGGTGTAGATATGGTGTGCTAGAAGAGACATAAAAATGCTGTTTTACTAATGTTTTAAGTGATCTCTCTGAAGAATGCACATTTAAGACATGTTAGCTGTCATAAAAATGTTTTTTTCATTTATTTTGAAATACAGATTTGGAAATTTAATATCAGTGGCACCCCAATGTTTATAACCTGTCATATCATGTGTGATGATACTCTAAAATCCTAGCAGTCTTGTTAATATTCTGTGAGAGTTCTCTTTTCTTCTGAGCCGTTTGACATTGCGTTTCAGAAAAAAAGGTGACACCAAAATGCCACATGTCAGAAACTTCAACAGGAAAGCCGTCGTGAGGGGAAGTGACATGAGGGGAAGCTGAAGTGTCTCTGTCATCGCAGACTGACTTTATAAAGCCATATACAGTAGATATTGTGCATTTGATAGGCTAATTATGTGGATGATACGTAATTGAACAGTGATGATTTTACTGTTCATTTGCACTGATTTCTAAAATAGATATGAAATTTATTTATTTATTTATTTATTTTTGGACAATTTCCTCCACCAGCCAGCTCTCATCTATCATACGACAGTTACTAACCCAGGAGCGTGAAGACTAACATGTGCTTCTTCCAAGACACGTGAAGCCAACCTCCATATCTCTTCTAACTGCTGCTCATGCTGCATCACAGGGCTGTGTAACACACTCAGAGGACAGTGCTATCTGCCCTCTTCCACATACATGAACTCATGACTGACTAGTGTTGCTGTGATTGACAAGGTAGAAAGAATATGCCCCTCCCACCCGGAGAGCAGGGCCAGTTTTGCAATCGCTGGTTGATAGGGCAAACGCTTTTCTGTTGTGCCACTTGATAGCCCAGCTAATTTTTAAATAATATTTTTTTTCCGAAAAGATTTTTTTTTCAGCTTTACCTCTGACAGTTACAAAGCGCTGACACTGGAGACTCCTTCCATAAACTTTAAATAAACATCTCCTTACAGAAAACATCATCAGAGCTACATTTTTGTATATGTTTTTCATTGTTAAAATCTGTTTATCGTTAGTCTAAGGTTATGTAGCAAATCCACCATACGAAACTCTGTGTAAATTGTTACAATAAAAAAAAACTATAGAAGAATCAACACCTTCTCGCCAATCAGATTTGAGAATTCAACAGTGCTGTGGTAAAATGTCATATAATATTCATATTCTGTATATTAATAATATTCTGTAAAACAGAAAACTGCCTTTGGACACAAAAAAGGCTCTTTATTGATTTATTTAAAGCTCAGATCTTCAATCTTATCCGTTAAAGGGCTGGTGTGGCTGCAGGATTTTATTCCAAACAGGAGTCACACATAATTCTTCTTGTTTAATTAGTCATTCTTGGATATTAGGTGTGTCTCCTAGTTGAATAAACAAACAAAAAAAAAAACATGCAACCACATCGGCTCTTTGTGGATAAGATTGAAGATCGAGGGCTTAATCTATTCATTTAATGTTCATTTGTTTGTTTTGCTTCTTTTCATGTATGAGCCATATACAGTCAGGTCCATAAATATTGGGACAGTGACACAGTTTTGGTAATTTTGCCTCTGTACACCACCACAGTGGATTTGAAATGAAGCAGTCAAGATGTGACTGAAGCGTAGACTTTCAGCTTTAATTCAAGGGGTTTAACAAAAATATTGCATTAACCGTTTAGGAATTACAGCCATTTTTTACAGAGTTC
>CM040466.1:23727956-23805427 GCA_022758105.1 Pangasianodon gigas
GGAACTCTGTAAAAAATGGCTGTAATTCCTAAACGGTTAATGCAATATTTTTGTTAAACCCCTTGAATTAAAGCTGAAAGTCTACGCTTCAGTCACATCTTGACTGCTTCATTTCAAATCCACTGTGGTGGTGTACAGAGGCAAAATTACCAAAACTGTGTCACTGTCCCAATATTTATGGACCTGACTGTATATTACATTATTATGATTGATTGATATATATATGTATATATATATATATATACACACACACACACACACGCACACATTAGGAATAATCAGGACATTCAATCAAATTTTTAGTGACTCTGTGGTGATTTCGAAAGCGCAGCGCCGCCTGACACGTGGCATAAATCTGCAACTCCCACTGAACTAATTCACACTCCATTCAGTAATGCACATTATAAACTATATTTATGGAAGCAGTCACAGAAAAGCCTTTCTGATGGCAGGTTTGTGTGTGTGTGTGTGTGTGTGTGTGTAAACAAGAGACAAAGTTAACATGACATCATTGTAGTGGGTTTCATCAACAGTGATGACAGTTCTAATACAATACATTAGAGATATATCCATAGAGCAAGAATGAAACATTATACTTTTTTTTAATTTACAGTTTTGGTAATTTACACACATCTGTATTATTCCGCTGATTACTAGCTAAGCAGTGGTCACGATTACTCCAAGCTCTTTCAAATCATGAACCATGAAATTTAGAAGAGATTTAAAAAAAAAAACATTAAAAAGAACATACAAACAACTTATGTACCTTAGCCTAATTTGGTCCGAATTGGAAAAAAGAGTGGAATAAGAGCAATACCTCTTCATTCACCGGCAAACAGCGCGTTACTAAACATGCTAACTATATTAGCTGTTACGCCGAGCAGACGGCTAATGGAGCTTCTAGACTAGCCGCTAATTTCCAGGCTAAACAAATGTAATTATTCAAACTTCTCCAATACTTTGTTGCTTAGCAACTGTCCATATGGTGGAACTACTTTTTTTGGTGGAAGAAATCAGTGATATTAAACATAGTCGTTAGACAAAATGCTCATTGTTTTTTTGCTTTACATTTTTCCCTTGTGTTGCAAACTGTTGTATAAAAGCAATAGGACACACAAGCTTGTGTGTTATCGTGAATAACATTGGCTGAAGATCTACAGCTATAATGTTCTTCGTGATCATTTGTTTATTGCTTAAATATTATACAATCGTGTATACTGGATGGTAATAAATTGTCAGATATTCTGACACTGATGCACCATGGAGACCTTATAATAATAAACTATATGCTTCACATCAATGTAGATTATTTTGTAGCGCTGTCTAATGTAACGCTGTCCGACAGATCTACAGTGATAAACTTCCACTGAGTTAATTCGCCGAAGTTCGATGCTCATTGTAAAAGTCAATTTAACAATCTCATTCCAAATTTAGTTTTGACTCAATTTTGACTCATTGCTCTCCCTGAGCTGAGTAAAGTCCTTTTGTCTAAAACCTGGCACTGATCCTGCTGTGAGATAGCACAGCCCGTTCTCCATCATCCCCCTGGCATCCCACTGCTACTTACCGGGTTTGTCAAAGAGTGCAGCACAGCCTCCCCTGGGCTCAGGCGAGCGGCTAGGCGCCTGTCATATCACTCCGAAACTGACTGCTGCTTCTCCTCGCGCTGATGGAAACTCGTCTGCCTTGAATGATGGGGAATCTGTTATCAAAAATACACGGCAGGTACAATCCTCTCTCTCTGGAAATAAAGGTTATCCCTGAAGTCTTTCTGCTGATACACCGTCATCTTTGCAAGGCACTATGTGTGGGAAAGGGTAAAAATCTTCTGCCTTGATTGACAGGTGAGATCAGGCATTGTGACAGAGAGTTGCCTGAGGTCTAAAATTGCACTGGGGGTCTGAATTAACAACTTTGGAGGAACAATTTCTAGAAAATGAACTCAATGAAGAGTTTTCTATGTGGAAGTCCTACTCTAACTCAACATTCGCACTTGTTTGGTTAAGAATTACTTACTGATACTGCCACCATAAAACCCCCAAACTCTAACAGGGAACATGGGATATAAACTTGAGAAGCTCAGAAATGCATGAATACAACCAGCAAGACTTCGCAACAGAAACAGCTATATATGGTATAAATTAAAAAAAAAAAACAATTAAGGGTTAATACAAAAGAGGTGAACACAGTCGGATAACAAACCAATGACAGGACAGGGATAGAGATAGGACTAGAACCAAAACAAAGGCAAACATGAACGAAAGCACCTGTGATCAGCGATCAGCATGCTCTGAACCACACTGAGAGGGGAATTTGTGACACAAAAATCTTCACTGATACATATTAAAGGTGCTATATCTTATTATTTTCATGCTTTGACGTGATTGGCTATGACATTCCACTCTGACTGTGGTCTACGAAACACGTCAAGTAGTTTTTACTTTGAAAATGATGCCTATATATATTTTTAATAAATAGTTTTCTGGCTTGTCCTACACCCACAGGCCGATTCCTTGACATTCCACAAGATATTAATATTCATGAAGCAGGCAGCCAATGATACAAGCAAGATATTTTACCGAAATGAGTTTTTTTTATGACCCGGTTTCAGAAACTTGAGCACGATTTTTTTCATTACTATTTAATGCTGTGAAAGCAAGAAATTAATCAGCTGGACACAGTTGTACTGACTGGTGTGTGTGTGTGTGTGTGTGTGGGTAGGTGGGTGTGGGTGTGTTTTCTCACTGCTATCCTCAGATAAATGAGCTATTCTGTAAGTATGAGGAGTCAGAAAACAGTTCAGTGATCACTGAAAAAACTTTCCCCAGAGATTACGGAGAGTTTTATGATTGAGAAACAAATTACAGGAGCTAGTTTGTACCAAAAATGTCTCATTTCTCTCACCTATTTCTAATAACTTTTCATTTTACGTCACTTGATGAAACTACAGAGCCCATATATCGTCCCTAGTAAACTAAATCATGTTGAAAATAGTAAACTGAAATAGTAAAGGCAAATCATGGATGGAATATGGATGGAATATGGATATGGATGGAATGGGAAACGGAAGTAGAAAGGTGTCATGGCAGGGTTTAAAACATTTTATGAATCTTCTGGTTCTTTACAACAAACTTGGAAACAATTTTACATCCTTGTCTTACACTATCTTAAGAAAAAATAGGCACATAATATCTCATCATGAAAATCAATGACTATCGATGTTGTTCTGTCTTATTTGTTACTTTTTGGTTCTTATCCTCATTTATTTGTCTTTGTATTGCTTCCTGCATTGTCTTTATTTTCTTTAGAAAGGATGGAATAATGATTAAAAAGTATACAAAGTACAGAAGTATTACAAATATAGTTATACCTAGTCTTAATTCTATTAAAAACCAAAAAAATGCTATTTTTTGTACATTCCACTAACTTTCCACAGTCTCTTTATAAACCCCTAGAGATGCGCCATAAAAAGAAAGTGTCTCTCCGCTGTACTAAAAATGAAAAAGAAAAAAAATTAGCCTGTTGGAAAGCCGTCAAACTTGATGGAAAAGATTTTTAAAAAACTGTATAATTGAAACTGCTGTCGTCTTTATGTCTAATAGTCCAATGTCCTAGAATTCTGTTTTTATTTTCTCCTTTTTACAAATGCTGATTACTCCTGTGTGAGCATAGCTAATCCTCTAAAAACTTTTGGCACCTGACAGAATCGAAGCCTCCTTATATATGTCAGTAATGAGGCATTAACTAAGCGACACTAAGAGGGTGAAGAAGGGATTAATTTGACACCCAGAAAAAAAGGAGAGAGAAAAGTAGAGATTTTCTCCTGCCATAACCAAGAGAGAAAGTCAAGGCGAAGGTACAAATGAACTGGCTAAGATTTCAAATGTTTCATTAAAAATGCTGCCAGGGCTTCGGAGCGTTCACCGAGGAGGCTTGTGCTTAACTTCCTGGCATTGCTAATAGATTTTTAGCCCCGAGAGGCCGCAGAGATTCAGCCTGCTTATCTGCTCTGCCTGTTTCCAATTTTCCAGCAGCACTTGCTCCTGTCGGTTCGCCTCCTTTCTGTCACGGATAACAAGTGTAAACTGATCCTGTACCCCGACAGGACCGCACAATGAGGAATTGGAACCCAAAAGGATGTGTTTGCACTTTTGGAGATGCACTATAGAAAAGTTAGGACCCTTTTAAAATAGGATTAAAAACATTCATATAACAAAGATAAATCTTCAGTTAGGAAATGTTTAACTATTTGATAATTATTTGATGTGTCTGTTACGTAGTAGACATGACGATTCATTACCTAGACATAAACCAAACACAAAATGAAACACAATAAACACAAAACTAAGTTACGGCTAGTTATAAATAAAAGCAAATAGTGTGATAATGCAAAATAATGAAGTATGATTAATGCACTAACATTTTTTTAAATAAACGAAAATATGGCAAGAATCACGAACATGTGATAACCAAGAACATTAACTGGAAATATAGTACATACACAGCATGATTAAATCAAAACATAACACAAGTGGTACCCTTTTCTGGAAGCTAAGAACTCTTAATTATCCAATGAACCCTTGAAGGATTAAGGGTTCATAGCTGCTATTTTTATAGGAAGGGTTGTAGATTTGTACATGGAATCGTTACATGTCCCCTGAAAAGGGGGACCACCAAGGAACACTCAATGGAAAGTTCCTTAAAAAAAAAGATTAGTTTTTAAAGAACCCTACAACAAACTCCTTCTACTACTCAGTACTACAAACTACTCAGAAAGGATACCAATAAGAAATAGGAGCTACCAACCCTTAACTGAAGAACCCTTGAAGATCCCCTTTTGTAGTGTGTGGTACACACTCCAAATTATTGGGAATTATCTTCCTCTTAAAACCTAGAGCACTTGTTATTTGGTACACTCTTAGGAAAAAAATGTGTTCTTGAAGGGTTCTTTAAGGTTCCATTGGGTAATGAAGGGTTCTTGGCCTCCTAAGAGGGACCTACGTAGAATCCTTTTCAATGGAGAAACACTCTGTTTAAAGGTTTCCTCAGAGGCACAACCTTAAGGGTTCAAAATGTTCAAAGTGTGTATGTTTTGTGGGAGGAGTGAAATTTAATCCATTCCCCAAACCCACAAAAAAATATTGAGATGGAAGACACAGGATGAGATTGGAATATTATGGATGTAACCCTCAAATGCATATTGGACACCATTTTCCCACTCTTCTCTGGAAGATACTCTGCAACACAGAACCACACACTTAACAACACATTTCTCCAGCTTGAAACTTACTGAGTCGTCTCTGACCCATGGATTTTGGGTCAACTGTGCCTAGGTAGGAGTAGCTGGATCAGGTCTGACTCCATATCCCAGGTAGGAGAAGGTACATCAGGTGTGACCCTTCCCCCCAAGTAGGGGAAGCTGGATCATGTCTGGCTGCACCCCTGAGGTGGGTGGGGCTGGATCAGGTCCAACTCCACCCCCTGTACCTTTGATACTGCAACGAGGGGTGCTAGCTCAAAATCTTCTTAGATGTAGCAACAGTAGGATCAGTAGGATCCATCCCGAGACCATGCTTTTGATTTGTCTGGACAGTTGGACATATGCTTCTTGCTGTTTCAAAGATGTGTTTTAAAAAATGTATAAACATCTCCACATCTGCAGTGCTGCGTGGCAGTTGGGAAAAATATGAATCGGAGTGTTGATGAAAGATCAGGATCTGCAGGAGATGCCTCCATAACTCATTATGACAGAACTTTAATGATGCCACAGAACAGCAGGAGGCTCAAAGAGAGACGCTCAGCTAATCCTGGAGTTTAGCTGGAGCTCACTATGAGTTTGACTTGATAAAAACCTGAAATACGCAACACAGTTCTGATGTCATTCCGTGTAATTCCTCAAACAAAAAGTTAAATTTAGATGGCGAGCAGCCTGATATACAGTTTGCTTGAGATTACATAGTGAATATGTTTGATGTGCGCTTAGATGAGGCAGGATGCAAGAGTGTAATCTCAGCACGGTACTTATTAGGTATCGTTGTCAAAGTTCAAAGTTTGTAAACTGGGAAAACAGGCATGGGTGAAGACCAGGAAAAATAAATTCAATTCAATTCAATTTGTATAGCACTTTTAACAATGGACATTGTCACAAAGCAGCTTTACAGAAATGAGTCGCACGACTTATAAACACATTAGAAAATTCATCGAGACTTTGAAACAGAAACATCAGAGTTTAAATAAACAAACTAATCAAGGCTAAGACAGGGAACAGGTGAACACAGTCAGGTAACACATCAGTGACAGGACAGAGGTTGAGACCACAGTGCTTATTGCATCATTACATCATGTTGTTACAACATTTTTAGAAATTTTTATTAATTGTATATTTATAATTAGGACAACAATTACAAAATGCATAATTCTATGAATCTATTAATCAATAATTAACACTTAAAATCTAAAACAAATGGAGGCAGGATAGTCTGATATATATTTCAATTTAATCAAATTCTTAAAAAGCATAAAATGCATTCCTGGTAAGTAATAGGATTATTTAAATAATAAATTACAGGATTCAACAAATAATGAAATCTTTATCATGAGCTCAGATTTTTTTGGACCCTGCAATAAATCAGGCAATATCACATAGAGAAGATGATCTGATATACTCCGAGTCCAACAGATGTAGCCACGCCGCTGATGCAATTTCAGCCGACCTTTTCCAGTTACAGAAAGAAACACAGAAGATGGCGTGTATTGATTCATTTTTGGATTGAGGCAGGGGGCCCTGGAGCTCAATCAACAGGTTTCGCCTGGAAAAAAAAACAGACGGAAAATAAAATCTGACCCACTGAAGGATGCGTGCTCCACCTGTCAGTCAGCATTCGCCACTTTATAGACACACACACACACTGGCTGGTGAGAAAGAAGGCGAGAAAGGCAAGGATTTGTGTTGCAAACATTTGAAGTTGTTCTAATAATTCCATGCAGCATATTAAGTTAGTGCACCGCAGTACAAATTAATCTCTGTTCATTAAATTGGCTGCCAGACACAGACAGACACCAGTGTGGGATTTCTTCTGTCTGTGCCATTAGTCTGCATAAAAAATTAAAACAAAACCCACTGTCTGAGGGCACTGTGTTCATTCAGATGCAACTATATCCTTTGCTAGTTGCTTTTTTTTGTCTTATTCCACAGTGCTGTTGAATTCTCTATTCTGATTGGTCAGAAGGTGTGGATGGACAGCTCTGACAGTAGTGCAGCTGCGAATCACATGTTTATATTAATGGACTCATTCTAATACATTATCGTTTCTATAGTAACAGCTCATTCACAGGGACTTGTACGGCAGACGATTGACATACACAGATTTAAAATGTCAATGATATGGGGAAGGAGTCTCCATTGTCAGCGCTTCGTGACAGTCAGAAGTAAAGCTTCAAGTTTAACTTTACGTTTTCTGACACTTTTCAAGGACTGAAGTGTTTACACTTTGCGTTGTCTTGGTAACATGACAAACACTGATACTGGAGACTCCTTCCATTAATGTTAAATAAACATCTCCTTACAGAAAACGTCTTGCTTATCCTACTGAGCTGTTACTATAGGAACGACAACGTATTAGAACGAGTGCATTAATATACAGTAAACCTACTGTCAGAGCTGCTGTTATAGAAAATTAATCAACACGTTCTGACCAATCAGCATCGAGAGTTCAGTAGAGCTGTGGTATAATAATTAAATAGCATACTCAGTTTTAAAGAATGTGTGAGGAACTGATTTGATTGGATATCACCTAAGTAATAATGTATTCACTGTAACCCCACCTTTTTTTTTTTTTTTTTACAATTATGCAGATCTTAAGAATTTATCAGCCATGCCCATGTGCAGTAATAGCATGATTATGATGACAAAACAGAGCATAGGGAGTGCGACAAAGAAGCTTTTATTTCATTCATTATGATTAAATAATACAAAATTTGAGTATAATTATTATTTGTGAATACATTATTTTGAACCAGACCAAGCTCCGTTTTAGCTGATTAGCAAATTTAGCTGAAGGACAGTGATCCATCAGCCTACGTGTCTGCCTTGTCAATACCCCTGGAGCACACATTCACACACTTTCATAATCCAGTCACGGATCTGAAGCAGGAGTTGCTGGAGTGTTTTTGGCAGCAGGATCGGGAGCTGCCTCAGCCTGGAGACGCTTTCACACCTCAGTGATTAGCATGCTGCCTTTTCATTACATTCTCTGGCCTGGAGTTGGAGCGCAGTTCTTGCCTTTATCCTCTTTTATTGGTCTCCGTCTGGCTTCTTTAATTACAGCGCAAGCTGAGCAGAAGCCGATTAGATGCTGATGGGAGAACGCTGAGCTGTGTGAGCAGCATATGGGAGCTGTGCATTAGCGTGAACCGGGGGGAATTTAGTCGGAAAAGCGTGGTGTTTCTTCTTTCTCCGAATTGTCATTGATCTCTGCAAAAGGCAACAAAAACAACACTTTTAAAGAAACTGCTAGTTTCCTACCTAGCAGCTAGCATTGGCAGAGCTATTTAAGCAATGTACTTGTTTTTTTCTTGGGTTGTTCATCGTTTAAAATACGCATGAACCCCTTCTGAGGTCAAACTTAAAACTTTAAACATTCAAATGTGGATTTTTTCCCCTGTGAACAGTAATGATTTAGCCACTAATCTTGATTACACACCTTTTATTCATGTTTACTGTACATGGAACATCCACTATACAATAAAATGAATCAATGCCTTCTGACCAATCAGATTTGAGGATTCAAAAGCACTAGGGAATAATAATTTTCCACACACATGAACATTGGTATGTAGTGAACAATGAGGTAATATACACTGTTGGTTTTTATTTTGATCTCTACACCATTCCTGCTATACTCTCGCTGCACAGTTACTGTGTTGGCGCTGAAACATACTGTTCCAGTATAGGAGCATGTGGGTTACACAGGTGGCCAGGCCTCAGTGCCTCCTACACAGGATGCGGGCATCGTCATGGGCTGAGCTCATGGACACTGCCGTTAGTGACATGTGTGAACCCAGAAAGCCATCTGGTCTTCCCACGGGACGCATCATTGCACTTCTGACCTCATTTCCAGCGCATCCACTCAGTTACTTGTTTACTATGTGTTTAAACTGCAGGCTCAGTGCAGGGTCATGATTTTAAATTTAAAGGTGATGTCTGTAATTTCTGAACATGTTCCTTGAATTTTTTTTAAATGGTTATCACTTTAACATTTGGAGAGTTTCAGGTCAATAATGTTTTAACCTTTTAACATATTAATAAGTTTTATACATAATGTTTTTTTTTTTAAGTTTTACCATTTTTCTCTAACATTCTTAACTTTCAACGTTTTAGCCTTTAAAACGTTTAACCGTTTAATGTTTTAACATTTTAAATTCAATAACAACAAAACACTGTAGTCGCACGTAATCAGGTCTTTTAATGTATTTAGCATGTAATCAGCTCTTTAAGTGTGTTTAGCAGTCAAATCAACACAAAGTTTGTCTACCCTTCTAGTTGCGATTGTAATTCACCTCGCAGGCAGCAGAGGGCTCTGAAAGTAATAAACCGCTCCTTTAATCAGGCCAAAGAAGTTCAAGGAAGTTTATTGTAGCTATATGGAAGGCCAACTTTATTACGTCTGAGTGACACTGAACCTGAGTGACTGTATAATTTATCATGGAGGATTTACTACACACCACTGCATCCTTGATCCACTCATGGGAAACTAATAACAGCCGAGCGTTTGCTTGTTGTTCTGTTTGTCCGTGATATTTGTCTTGCTGGAAATGGGACAGATTTGGAATAGCAGCAATAGATAATGTCCTCTAACTGAGTCAATCCAGCAGGTGTTTAATATCGCGAGCCAATATGGTGGCCACTATGTGCGTACTTCAGGCTGCCAGGTGGCCCATGTCACATTTTACCACCTGCAGCTCTGAGCCAAGCAGATGCTTCCTGCCGAGGGGGGCCTTGAGGATGAGTTTGCATGGCTGTGTGTATATGTGGAAGTTGGCGTATAAGCACATTTGCTGCGATAATAATCTCCTCTGAATGACACGCGCTAGGTGTTAACGTCAGCTTTGCCGGAGTCAAGGTGAGTGTTTCATTAAGTCTTGGTGTCAGTAGACAGAGCTGAGTCACCTGCTAGTTTATTTGCTACCGGCGTTATTGGAACTCGGTCTGTGTCAGGTGCGGCGGAAACGGTATAGCAGCGTCTGGAAAACTTGCCGAAAGAATATATTAAAAGATGCTTCTTAAAAACAAAACTATTTTTGGTGATGTCAGTCAAGTCCCATTTCAGAGGCAATAAATCATCAGATTCATCTGTTTAGCTTTACATACAAATTCACTTATACTTTACGTAAAGGATAAAACACTTTCTGTCACGCCGTTATAGGAAAATAACTAACGATGTGGTGGTGTGATGAAGTGGAACACTTTTACTCCTACACCAGTTTGTCAACAATTCCAATTTTTTATTTATTTACAATTCCAATTTTTTATTTATTAATGAATGACATCATTTTTTTATCCATTTATAGCTACATTTAATGTCATGGAACAAGAACAAGTTAGCTCCTGTTATCACTTTTATACTGTATACTTATCACGTTATACTGTAGCAGCTACATACAGTCTCTCTGTTTTGCTCTCTTAAAATTAATAGGACAAAAAAAAAGAGAAACCACAAAGGTGTGCTGAAGACTTTTCCGTGGTGGACTGTTACAAAGCACTGACATTTGAGACTCTTTCCATATGTTTTAATGTTTAAATTTAATGTTTAAACATTTACCTTGTTCTTTGATAAAAAATTTAAAAATGTAAGTGCTGGCAAATTACTCTCGTAAAAGAGAATATACTTCAGAATATACTGTTTATTTTCCTATAACATGAAGAATGAAGAAATCCTAAAGTCCCTCTAGAATAACGCTTACTCACGAGTCGTCTGAAAAATCACTGCCTGACCGATCCGGTGTCAATTTCAGGTTGGAGTTATGACGCAGTGGCTGATGATCAGTGAGCTGATGAGAAGAGCTTGGGACCTTAACGAGCCCTTGTGTCTTTCTCATCGATCCATTTGGCAGACTTTAACAGAATACACCAGCAGTTTGGATCCTAATCCTTTTCTACAGCATCTGTAGTATTATCCTTGTAGTAACCATGACAACTACAGCTAGGATCACATTTAGGACAATAGCTATTAAAGAAGCACAATTCCTATATTGTTTTATTTTTATTTTTTTTTTAATCTTATCTTAACTCCAGATAGCAAAAGAGGATCACCCTAACGCCCCCAAAAAATGTCCTAAACCTAATGGTGGCTTAAATTCTGCTAGAGTTTTTGTTTATCAGAAGATAAAATATTTTTGTTGCTCTTAGGCACAATATTAGCTTGCTTACTAAAATTAACATTAACTAGCATAATGGCTGTAAAAAAAAAAAAGTTTTGATTTTACGAAAGAAAATGTTTAAATATAACTCTAAATGGATAAAAAATATGACGTCATTTTTTAATAAATAAAAAAATTGTAATCCTTGGAAATTTGCTGTGTTATAAGAGGAATAGTAACTCCTCTTCATCTCACCACCCCGTCGTTGATCATTTTTCTATAACAGCATGACACCGAGTGTTTTATTCCTTACATAAAACATTAAAACATAAGATATCAATAAGATATAAAATGCCACATTTTTTTAAACTCCCAGCCAATCAGGGCACAAGTTGTGGGGCAAGCAACTTGAGAAACAAACATGGAGGACAAAGTGCCATTTTTAAGTGAATATAAGGACTTTACAACGTGTTGAATCAAAAATATTTCATTGCTAATATCCCAGAGTTGTTGGAATGTAACTACAAATAAGAACAATCGCCAGTAATGTGACCTGATGTGACGTCTCACTTTAAATGCAGCTGCATACAGTCAAGAAAGCAAGCTAGGCTAGTTAGTTAGCTGATTCTAGCTAGGACTGAAGAGCGTTGTTATGGTTACAGTGCTGATTTTTTTCATATCTACACAAAAAGTTGTTTAAAACCACAACATTCACTGCTGAGATTGAGTGACTGCGCTTAGACAGTTTTCTGTTCTGTTCAACACAGAGAAACGTGTCGAAATTGTTGTTCACGATAATCAAGGACACAGTGACGAGACGTCAGGTAGAAAAATGAGTGAGTGGGAATTCCTTTCCAGGTGCTGTCACGGCAATCATTTAAGAACAACGTCTCCTCGGTTGTATTGGTATCATTCATTTGATTTAGATTATCTCCGGGCGCTATGATAAAGACATACCTCATGTCTCATGTCAGTTTTGTTAAATGATGTGACGTATCTATCGAAACGATAAGATCTGCCTATGATGCGGTGCTGCAAGCAAATCACATGACTCTAACAAGACTCTACTGGCAATATGTTCTCATCTCGTCTCATCACTTTTTTTTTTTTAACCTCTGCCTCACCTGATTCATTCCCGAACCCATAAACCCTGCTGAATGAATTCCAACATTATTTAATGCCTGCTGTGAATGAATGCCTTTTAGCTGGATAATATATAGTAAACAAAGTGTTGAATCATACGTTTTAACGTGAAACACATTAAAAATTAAATATTGATCCTCTCCCTGCTTTCAGTGTCATATTGCCCAGGTTTTTTTTTTTTGTTGTTTCTTGAGGTCATCTGTCTGGGCCCGGTGCCCATCGATCAGCCTTTACAAGCAGCACTCCAGGTCAAGGCTGACGAGCAAGGCCGCTTGGCATTCTCGTGAGACATCAGAAGACTTGTAAAGATTTCTGGTTAAGCCTCAGCCGAGCAGAGGAAACTGTAATTGGAACTGACAAGATGGCCAGATATCGCTGTGATCATACGGAGGAAGCGGAGATTAAAGGGAGAAGACTCTAAAATGTGGTTTGTTCTCATCAATAAGACTTTCTATAGCAAGTTTTACAGCTGTGTTTTTTTCCTCAGCTAACAAGTTTCAATTAGCAGAACATTTTTCTGAGTTTTTCCTCAATTTGGAATTTTTTTTATGCCATTCCTGGATTGCTGTCAAATTGTGTGTTTGTTCTTTGATTTTTTTTCTTCTTTTCTCTATGATTTTTTCCTTCCCTTTTTTCTCTTGTTCTCCTTGGAGTGCTGTTAATAGTCCAGAGAAATATAACTTTATAAACTGCAAAACAAAGAAGTTATTGTCCTCAAAAGAAGGGTGGTGGGTGGGCTAATAAATAAATAAATTAATAAATAAATAAACAAATAAATAAATAAACCTTTACTACATTACCTGTTTTCGAAACAGTGAGTAGATATTATTTTTTAGAATTTTATATAAAGTGAAAATGGCCATAATACACATTAATAAATTTAAATGGAAAAATAATCCAATTAAATTACAGAGTTCTAACTGCATAACATGTAGATAAATATAGACACAAATAGTGCTGTTTAAAACTTTTTTGTAATTTTTTTTAAAATTGAGAATATATATCTAGTAGCCACATACCCTTGTCTAGCTTGCATTTTAATAGCGTAAAGGCAGATAACGATGCATGACGAGTCTTCAGTGCATTTCTTATAGCATTTTATTAGACATTAATGAGCCTTAATACATGTGTTAATACATTACAAAGCATTCTAAGCACAGCTATAATGATTTATGAATATGATACAATCCCTGAAATAAAGAGCTCCTAAAACATCCAGAACAACAATAGCAGAGACGCATTCAATCTCAGTGCGATGAATAAAACATGGCTTACTGAAGCAAATTAAAGTCAAAGAGAAGTCTCAAGCATAAAGCTGGGGAAAAAAAAAGATTTGATACTTGACTCCAGGGTGGGATTTGGCCTGCGATCCCAGGCACTTTCATTACAAAGTAAAATCAGAGAGTGTTTAGGCACAACCGCTTCAAATGTCAATTAGTGTTGGGGAGACATTAAGGCTAACAGGAATGCATATGCAGAGACTCCTAAAGGTTTTTTTTTTTTTTATTTAGTCCTGCCAACATTTTTTTTTTTACATTTGCATACATACAGATATGTACCAATGCATCAATGATCAATGCAGAAAGGTTTATAGTATCAAACTTGCATGCTTTACACTTGAATCCTGCATCATAAGACTTACATAAGCAGGTCATAAACATGCTTTTGCATGTGTGCACAGGGTTTTATATCTTTTATTATATATCTTATTACACAATTTAATCGGAACGCTTGAGGAAATAAGTGCTACGTCTGCTTCCAAAAGTTGTAAAGTAGGCATAACGTGCACTCATCAGCGGCCATTTTATTAGGAACACCAGGCTAATACTGGGTAGGACCCCGCTTTGCTCTCAGAAAAACCTCAGTTCTTCATGGCACGGATTCCACAAGGTATTTGAAACATTCCTTTGAGAGTCTGGTCTGTGTTGACATGACTGATTGTGATCACATAATTTGTCAGCTGCACATTTATGCAGCGAATGCAACAATACTTAGGCTATGGCATTCAAATGATGCCCAATTGATTGTGCTGGGAAAACATTCCCCACAGCATTACTCCACCACCACCAGCCTGAAGTCTTGACAAATGGCAGGTTCATGGATTCATGCTGTCGACACCAAATTCTGACCCTAAAGCCAACATGGAGCAGCAGACATCCAGATTTATCAGACTAGGCGACATTTTTCCAGTCTTCAGCTGTCGAGTTTGGGTGTTCCTGTGCCCACTGTAGCCTCACATTCCTGTTCTTGGCTGACAGGAGTGAAACCTGGTGATCTCTTCTGCTGTTATAGCCCTTCCACCTCAAGGTCCAGCATGCTGTGTGAATTGAGATGCTTTTCTGCTCACAACGGTTGTAAAGAGTGATTATTTGAGTAACCGTAGACATTCCTGTCAACTCGAACCAGTCTGGTCATTCTCTTATCAACAAGGCTTACCAGATGTTTTTTATGCACCATTCTGTGCAAACTTTAAAGACTATTGTTGACATGTAATTCCCCCTCTTGCGCATAAGACATACTAATGAGCATACAGCAGTTACATGTTTATGACATGGCTATGTCAGCCTTATGATGCTGCATTTCCATGTTACAAAAATCTCACGAAAATCATAGAAATAATGGTAGATGGTATTAAAGATGGACCAATCAGACAGACTGAGCTTTTTTTTTCATCCTAGTCTGGTTGTGTAAATCAGTGGATGGTGTTGTAATGGGCTTGTTGGGCTGGTCGGAGGAAAAGAGGAGATTTACACCCGCTCTCCTCCACCCTGATGGATGTCTCAGTGTGTTTGTTCGGCCAGCTCTCCTCGCCCTATTTCAGAGACAAATATGAGCTCCTGGCAGCTAATTCTCTCATGCCACGCCTGATACGCAGGGCTATAAAGCAGTGAGGCCTGGCGAGATGCGGCGTGTGCGAGGTGGGTGATATGTGTCGGAGTTATATAGACGCCTTCTTGAGAACTACAACGTGGAAAATGGAAATTTGATTATCTGCAAGCTGTAAAGCTGCAAACGCGTCGGCTGTGACAGAATCATAGCATTCTTCAGACAGCCTGTTATAGCAAGTGCTTATATGGCCGGGTCATATTTGTTTTTTAAAATTTCACACACAGATAACTTTATGGACTGCACTGAGCAGTAATATTACTAATATTACTGCATAACAAATCAACTCAAAGAGTGACTTCGCATGAGTCAGCTTTAAGAAATGAATAATACCTCTGTCTGAAGCTTAATGCTTAATTGTCATAATTACACGGGTATCTAACTACTGGAAAGTTGGTGTGCTATTATATCACAGCACTGCTGAAATCTCCAATCTGATTGGTCAGAAGGTGTTACTCCTTACTTAGCCTACATTATATCGTACGGCTGGCGCTGTGCTTACACAAGCAATTTCCATCAAAATAAAATTAACATGAAGCTCCCTCATCCATCAGAGCAGACAGATTCACTGACAATATTACACAATTGCCTCATCCACCATATGGAGTGAGCCAAATAAAGACACATCTGGATTTCTGATGAAGGAACAGACTGAAGTTAGAAAGCAGCAATCAGAGGATGGGTTAAATGGATCAGCCGAGGCTTCACCAGAGGAGTGAGTGTCTGAGCTCAAGTCATGGCTCATGTCAGAGCCGGATTTATCCCTCTAACTTTTCTTTTAAAGAGAGTGAAACTGACGCGCAAGCAGCTGTCGGCACCTCTGCTTCAATCCACAGGGGTTATTAAAGGAGACAAGACAGCAGCTGTTCTCCTCGCCACTGTCCGCTCCTCTTTTCTTCTTTCCTCTTCTTTGTCTTTCCTTCTCACTGTCCTCTCTCTTATCTTTTCTTCTTCTCTTTCCTCTCATACTTCCTCTTCTCTCATCACCTCTATTTTGAACTCCTTTCTTCATTTCTCTTCTTTCCTCTCTGCTTTCACCTTCCATGTGATATATATTAGCAGCATATTAATGAAAGCAACAGGAAGATCACAACATGAACATCCCTTTTATGAGCGACCACTTATGCTTGACTACTCTGCCAGCCTGGATCACACAGCCAATGATGCTCAGAATCTGAAAAATAAAGCCAATGAGCCTCAAAATATGAGTCATGAAGCCAACAATTCAGAATCACTGAGACAATTAACTGATTAACTTGAATTACAGAAACTATGAGCATCTAAATCTGAATAATAAAGCCACCGAGCTCAAAAAATGAACCATGAAGCCAACAAGCCTCTAAATCAGAATCACTGAGCCAGTTAACTGATGAATTTGAAATAAAGAAGCAATGAGCCTCTGAATCCAAACCATAAAGCCAATGGTCCTCTGAATCTAGATCACAGAGCCAATGAGCATCTAAATCTGAATTATAGAGCCAGTAAGCCTCTTAATCTTAATCACAGAGCCAATGAGCCTCTGAATCTGAATTATAAAGCCAGCGAGCCTCTGAATCTGAATCATGGAGCTAACTCTGAATCTGAATCACAGAGCCCATGAGCCTCGAGATTTGAATCATAAAGCCATTAAACCTCTGGATCTCAATCAATGAGCCAATATGATACTGAATCTGAATCTTACAGCTAATGAGCCACTGGATCTCAATCAATGAGTCAATATGATTCTAAATCTGAATCAGAAAGCCAATGAGTCTCTGGATCTGATTCAAAGAGCCAATATAATTCTGAATCTGAATCATAGAGCCAAAGAATATTTGAATTCCAGGTCTAATATCTGGATCTGAATCGATATAATTCAGGAGTCAATATAATTCTGGATCTGAATTATAGAGCCAATTTCCATTTATATCTGAACTGCTGAGCCAATGAGCTGCTCAATCTATGAGTCTATGAATCTGAATCATGGAGCCAATGAGCCATTAGATCTGATTCATAAGCCAATAATTCTCTGAATCTGAATCATAGAGCCAATTAGCATCTGAATCTGAATCATAGAGCCAATGAGCCTCTGAATTTGAATCCCAGAGCTAATGAGCCTCTGGATCTGCATCATGGAGTCAATGAGCATCTGAATTAGAATCATGGAACCTCTGAATCATTTATGTGACATTCTCTTTCCTGTAGAAATGCCTGATGAAGTTGCTGTTCATTGTCAAGAAGAATCGTATCCTCTCGTGATCTAAAGGGTCACACTGGCGCTCTGTGAGGTTAAAGGTCAGGACATGGAGACCTGATTCTTGTTGCTCATCTGTCCTGCAGTTCTGCTGAATAATGATCTGTACAGCTTCCCTCCATAGTGACTGGCAGTTCTGGCACATGACATGACCGCCTGCAGTGTGCCAACGGCTCTCTGTCTAACTGCTCATAACATTTCAGGCATTATGGAATTCCCAGTGTGTGTTTTTTTTCTTGCTGTGACCTAAACTTAGAAACTAAACTCAAGGCTGATCCACCTGGATCTCATTAGGAAACAAAATGCACTCAATGGCCTTTTATGTGATTGGCACATTGCGATGCCTCACTGCCCAAGCTGGATTGCCCAGGGCTTAAATCACAGTGACAGATTTTTTTGGAAGAAAAAAAAAAAAACACGAGCTGCGACTAGGTCCAAAAATGGATCTGATTCCTAGTCATTCATTCACTCACTCACTCACTCACTCACCACGAAGCTCTTGTATTTGTTTCTGCTGCTACATACAAAAGTACAACATGTAACTTTTTTTGACTGATATCAATAGAAATCTCTCAGTTACAGAACAAATGAGTTTCTGAATATAAATCATACAGCCAATGAGCAGAATCATAGAGTCAGTAATCCTCTGGATCTGAATCATAGAGCCAATGATCCTTTGAATCAGGCAGTCAGCTTCTGGATCTGAATCTTAGAGCCAGTCAGCCTCTGAATCTGAATCATAGAGTCAATTTCCATTTATATCTGAACTGCTGAGCCAATGAGCTGCTCAATCAATGTGTCTATGAATCTGAATCATGGAGCCAATGAGCCATTAGATCTGATCCATAAACCAATAATTCTCTGAATCTGAATCATAGCACCAATTAGCATCTGAATCTGAATCATAGAGCCAGTGAGCCTTTGGATCTGAATCACAGAGCCGATGAGCCTCTGGATCTGAATCATAGAGCCAGTGAACCTTTGGATCTGAATCATAGAGCCAATTAGCATCTGAATCTGAATCATAGAGCCAATATGATTCTGAATCTGAATCTGAATCACAGAGCCAATTAGCCTCTAAATCTGAATCACAGTGTCAACAAGCAGCTGGATCAGAATCATAGAGTCAGTGAGCCACTTGATCGGAATCATAAAGCCAGTGAATTGTGTGTGTGTATATGACACAAAAGGTGTGAAACACTCTACACAAACGCAGATTATATTCAATTTTTTACTGATATTGATAAGTGCTCACTGAGGTATGTCGGCACTAAATCACTTTTGAACATAATACACAGCTTTGTCATCTGAATGACACTGAAAACGAAGCGAACACCGTTAGGAGTGTTTCTCCTCATATATACACAGAGCTGTCAATCATCTCTAAACAGAAATGTTGAGCAACTCCCTTGTATTATATTGGTTCACTTTCATTACAGTATTGCTGTTAAAAGCAGAACAACTTCCACATTTAAAGGACAGGCTTCAGTGATCTCATCTCCAAACACTCACATCAGCCTCGACCTGCGTACTTCAGCTGGGGTGTGGATACGAGTACGGTCAGAAAAAAAAAACACCAGGGTTATCTGCAAGAGCGCTGCTTCATATCAGTGACCAACTGCGTGTCCTTGTTAGCATTAATTTAATATTCCTTTTCCAATTTCCTTTTTTAATAGCGTGAATGAGAAGCAGCACAATCATTGTTAATTCAGTATATTTTATATTTGAAAATAGTATTTATATGATAGTATAAATTAGTATAAAATAATTCAATTAAATGAAATCAATTACTTACCTTTCCTCTAACAAAATAATCTTAAATAAAATGTTTTTTAAAATAATAATAATAATAATAATAATAATAATAATAAATCTTTAAAAAATATAAAAAAATATATATATATATAGAAAAACAGAAGACACAACAGAGACAAATTGAGGCAATTGAGGAAAATTCAGGAATTGGTAGTCCATGGGATCTTAGACAATACAGACATATTTTCTTTTCTTTTTTTTTTTTTACACACACCTAACACCTAACTGTAGGGGTGCCAAGAATTTTGAAACCAGCGTTGCAGATTTAAACATTTTCCTGATTGTTTTGTTCGTATAAAACAACCTGAGTGTACACTATTTGTGCATCAGAACAAGGAAATGAAAGATTAGATTATTTGGAAAACAAGAAAGAAATTAACTTGTGATTTCTTTTTTTTTTTTTTTACCCTGGTCAGGATTCAGAGAACAAAAAATGGATTAAAAAACGTCTGCAGGATTAATATCCATGCTGTAATGAATTATTAGGTTATTGAAAGGGACAAGAACGTTGGATCTGATATTAAATAACCTCGCTGCCATGCTTGCGCTAGACTCTGTAATGCAGTGAATTTGACCCTGAACAGTAATAAACTGTAGGACTTTGCTTAAAAAAAAATACTGAAATGGAAAAAACTGTGAACGACCCAGCTTATCAATGTTTTCCACAAAAAAAAAAAAAATTGCAGGGTTGAGTAATTTGCATAAATGTCATTAAGCAGTGGAAATGACTAACTTCCTCTATTTTGCTGATGCACTTTCAGCAAAATTGTACTGAAAATGACTCCTGGATGTGGCATTGACTCCAGATGACTTCCACAGTTTTGTTTGATAGTCTGCTGTGAGAAAATGAGAGAAAGAGAGAGAGAGAGAGAGAGAGAGAGAGAGACTATGACTATAGGAAGATGTAAGCATTTCTGAACGTGACAGAGTGTTTAAATTAACCAAAAACCAATTTTTTTCTGACCAGAAAACCTTGTATTTTTTGATATTTGGTAAACTTAGCATAGAAAACAAGCCAGCAGTATTGCCGCTAGCTAGTGTGTGTGTGTGTGTGTATACGTGTGTGTGTGTGTGGGACAGAAATATTACGCCATCTGATGCGACAGCCGTAACAGTCACCTTGCATTTCCCCGTGTGTTCAATTTGCTAGCTGCCTCGTTTATTTCTCCTGAGCCTCACACTGTGTTTCAAATCAACTTTGGATTGAAAGTTGTGTAGATTTGTGTGGAGAAATAAAAATGAATGAAAGATAACTGATTTGTTTTAGTTTTCATTGACTGTAATATCAATATCACGTGACTGACAATTGGCAGAGATTTAATCAATAGTAAAATAAATAATTAATGTAGTCCTTTTTAACGTTTATGTCAGCTTTGTATATTGTTTTAAATAAAAAACTCAAAATTTTCCCAGAAAATAATTACAGAAAACAATTATTTTCTAGCATTTTCTTTTCATTTTCAAGCATTTTCTTTCTTTCTTTCTTTCTTCTTTTTTTTAGGCATACTTTCGAGATTGGGACAGCACAGATGTCTGCAACCACAAAAATGACATCATGTAACAGACATTTATTTTATATAATTAAGGAATAAAACACTTGCTGTCGTGCTGTTATAGGAAATTAATCAACAACAAGATGGTGTGATGAAGCGGAGTTACTCTTATCACTGCAAAGTCGATTATTTTCCCAAAAGAGCACATCCTGAAGTGTTTTATTCTTCATATACCACAGCAATTTGCCAACAATTACATATTACCATAGTTATTTATTTATTAAAGAATGGCATTTTTTTATCCATTTATAGTTACATGCAAATGCAGCTTGTCATGTTACCAAGAAACCACAAAACATCAACTCTTTTGTCCTGGAGACTTTCATGTTACGAGAAACGTAAAGAAACAGCTTAACATAAACGTCTCCTTACAGAAGCCTTCACCAAAAAAAAAAAAAAAAGAAACCTACCATTTTTAAACTCTTTATTACACAAATCCCTGTGTCAGTGTTACTATAGAAACGATAACCAATCAGAACAAATGCACTGATAATTAACAAAACCTGTGATTTGCACAGGCTGCATGACTTCCAGAGGTGCTGTACAACACCTCCTGACCAATCAGAATCCAGAACACAATGCGCCGTGGTATAAAATCCCTTACAGCAGGTCCTCAAGCTCGCTGATATTCTGAATGTCTGTTACACCATTACGAGATGTTTGCAGTGATGTAGTTTGCTTTTTTCTCAGAGTGTATCTCATACACTGAGCCTTTTTATTGATCAGAAAGTGACCATTAAGGGTGAAGTGATAAATTTGTGTTGTGGGAGGATGGCATGAGACAAAGGGCTTTGTTCTAATCGATAAATAGTGCTTTGTCTTTATGGAAATGATGGCAAGATAGGTTTAAGCTGTTTGTTTAGTCAGTTTCAGTCTTACAGCCCACATGCTTGTCAAGCGCCAGCGTTGGTATATGGCCATGAAATAATGAGGAGCGCAGGGTGGCCGGGGTCAAACAGCCTCCTTTTTGCAATGCTCACATTTTCAAAACGGTGGTTGTAATGAGACACTATGAATAGGCCAGTGCTGGAGATGTGGTTATATATTTGCAGTCTTCCTTAAACAGACAGGAACAGAAAGTGAGGAAGAACAAAATAGCTTATAGTCATCTTCAGGTTTCAAGGGTCATGGAACTGATATGATAATGGAAGGTGAAGGAGCTTCCTAAAGTTCTCAGTTGTTTAATATTATTAATATTATTAAACAACACTCAAACGGAAAAAAGCCCTTAAACATCCCTGCCAGTATAACGTGTTCATGGAGAACCACAAATAATCGTCCTTGGACATGTCTGCCATGTAGGATTTCGCAACATGCACTCAGTGTAATGATAAAGAAGGGAAGAGAGAAAGAGCACTTAGAAACCGAATCCGGGGAGAAGACGGACTTTTCAACAAGATAACGAACCCAAACGTACAGCCAAAATAACTCAAGACGTAGTAGAGGGTGTTCGCTTGGCATAGCTAATCTCTCGACTTTATGAAATTGCGAGGGATCCTCGTAACATTGGGAATTGAAGCCAATGGCCAAGAGGAATACACCAAAAACTGAATACTACAAAAAGTAATTATGTCTTACTGAAGCTGCAACTGCCAACAACGGCCTTATAACAATGTTGATCATTTGTGGTGCGGAATGGAAACAACTTATCAGACATTTTCAGTCAGTATAAACAACTGAATTACAATATTTTATCTGTAAAAATCTGTTATAAGATTAGTCAGGACACTGTTGGGTTTCTGTATGTAGAGTATCGTGACTCTGTGTTTAGTTGCTGGTGAGTAGAGTGATGGGAAAGGGGAAGAGTGTGAGTCCCCTGCTGGGCAAACAATTCACACCTCTCCACAATAACACAGGTACAGAGATAAAACGGACAGCACAACTAAAGCTTTTTTGATAGTAAAACATCGTATACAATCAAATGATAACAGTAGGCTAGGTAAAAAAAAATAGAAATACTGCAAACTCTTAAAGCCCTGAGTGTGTACTTTCATATGAGCCATTAACCACTGCTTTTTTATGTAAAAGTTACCACTAAACTTTTTTTAATGCTCATGAATACACACTTTTTGTTCATCTTTATAAGCACATACTGTAAGTTAAGACATTATGTGAGTAAATGTGACGTGGATATACAGTATGCACTGGAGGTATATTAAATAACACACACAAAAGTGTCTGAATGCTTATCATCCTCCCTCACTGTAATACAGTTTTATTAGCATTCTCTTTTCTCCATTCTTACGTTTGGGGTAAAACGTGATCTCATGAGAACTTTGGACAAATTTGAGCGAGGAAAACTAATGTGGTTCGACTTTCTTCAGTTTCATTTCTCTCCCTCTCTCTCTCTCTCTCTCTCTCTCTCCTAATTCTAACCATGAATTGTGCACTTAGTTGTGAAATTGCAAGTTTCAAACTGCATATTAGAAGGGGGATAGAGAGAGAGAGAGAGAGAGAGAGAGAGAGAGGGGGAGACAAATGACAGAAAGACTGATGAAAAGAAATGAAGAGAGATGTAGAGAAAGAGAGCATGCAAAAAGGAGTTTGAAGGAGATGGAGGGAGCGGCAGAGGATGGGAGGAAGAGGAAGTATGAGAGAGAGATAGAGGGGAAACCATGTGAAACAGAAAAAAGGGAGAGACAAATATAGAGAGAAAGGGAGCAAGAGAGGGAGAAATAGAGAGAGAGGACAAGAGAGACAGAGGGAGTCAAACAAAGAAGGAAAGACTGATAGAAAGAGGAGGAAAGAGAGGGAGATTAAAAAGAAAAGAGACAGAGAAGGCCAGAAAAAACAGCCAGAGATTAAAAAAAGAGAGTTTGAGAGAGAGAGAGAGAGAGAGAGAGAGAGAGAGAGAGAGAGAGAGAGTATCAGAAATGAAGGGCAACATAAAAAGACAAAAGAAAGAGAAGGAGGTTGAGAAAGGGAGAAAGAGATAGACCAGACCAAGGGGAAGTGAGCTAAATAGTAAGAGACAGAGAGAGACTGGGTCAAAGACGACAAGGAGAGAGAGAGAAAGAGATAAATGTATGAAAGAAAGAGAAAAGAGGGAGGGACAGAGAGACTGATTGTCTGAGGGAGAGAGAGAGAATGAGAGAGAGAGTCAGGAATGGAGGGAGAGACAATGACAAAGAAAAACAGGGAGGTTGAGAAAAGGAGAGAGTGATAGACAAACCTAAGAAGAATAAGGGAGAGAGGGAAAAAGGGAGAGATAGAATTACAGAAAAACGGTGAAACATTGAGAGAGAGAGAGAGAATGAGAGAAAGACTGCATGAAATAAAGAAAATAGAAGGAAAGACAGAGAGACAGAGGGAGAAAGTAAGGAAATCAAAGAGATAGAGAGAGAGAGACTGATAAATGCAGAAAGAAAGAGAGAGGGAGAGAAAGAAAAAATCAGGGATAGAGGGAGATAAAGAAACAGAAGGAAACGTGAGAAAGAGTATTTCAGAAAGAGAGAGAGAGAGAGAGAGGGAGGGAGAGAGAGAGAGAGAGAGAGAGAGAGAAGTCAGAAATGTAGGGAGAGGGAAAGGTGAAGAAGAAAGGGATAGATAAAGAGAGAGAGAGAGAGAGAGAGAGAGAGAGCACACCGTGCGCGCGGACAGAGCGGCCTCATATCTGCGCGCGCTCTTGCTGAACTCACATCTCCACGTTTCCATCTTCCTAGCGGAAAGTCGCGCGCGCTCCTCATGCCCTTGAAGCGCACCTTTCCGATCCCGTTAACCCTTTAACGCGTCGGTGAATGAGCTCGCGCGCGCGCTCTCTCCGTCTCCGGTCTCACCCGTCCCGCGCATGAGCCCCGCGCGCTTGATCTCTCGTGTGCCATGAAGACGAGCCGCCGGTGTCGCGCGCTGCTCTCCGTGGGCTTGAACCTGCTCGCGCTGTTGCTCTCGAGCACGGCGTTCGCCACGGCGTACTGGTGCCAGGGCACGCAGCGTGTCCCCAAGCCGAGCTGCAGCAAGGAGCGGCGCCACCACTGCATCGACTACGGAGCCAACGACACCGACCCGAGCAAAGTGCACTACAGCTGGGAGACCGGAGACGACCGCTTCCTGTTCCGCCGCTTCCACGCGGGCATCTGGTACTCGTGCGAGGAGAACATCCACGGCGGAGGTAAGAGTTACACTTCACTAACTTATTATAACGCGTTACAACTCTGATCGTCATCACTTACGACAATAATATAATAAATATTGCAAATTATGTATCACTAATCACAAAATCTGATTGCATGAGTAAAGGTGTGATGACTTGCCTGCTCAAACGCACGTGCCTAATTGCGTAAAACGCCTTTCGCATCACATTTCACACGTGATAAGTTGGACAAGTTGAACACGTGACGTCATAAGTTTTCCCACATATGATTACGTGACTCATATGTGACCATGTATGAAATACACGTGAAGGTGCATTTCAACGTTATGCCATGAAATTTCACGTGGCATCATGGGAATAATATGTGACAACTTGTGGGGGGCGTCATGAAGGTGCATTTCAACATGTTATGAGATGAAAGTTCACGTGACATCATGGGAATAACATGTGATCACCTGGAAAAAAGTGAAGGTGAATTTCGACATGTTTTGAATTGCACACTGCACACTTTAGTAAACACACATGACATCATGTAAACAATACAGTATGAAATCACATGAAAAAGAATGGTGAAAAAGAAAATCACATGTGAAATGAAACGTGTGAAAAAAATGTAAATTAAATAAATAATTATTAATATTAATATACAGGTCCATAAGTATTTGGACACAATTTTTGTAATTTTGCTTCCGTACACCACCACAATGGATTTGAAATGAAGCAATCAAGATGTGATTGAAGTGTAGACTTTCAGCTTTAATTCAAGGGGTTTAACAAAAATACTGCATTAACCATTTAGGAATTACAGCCATTTTTTTTATAGAGTCCCTCCATTTTTACAGGCTCAAAAGTAATTGGACAGTTGACTGATAAGCAGTTTAATGGCCAGATGTGGCCTATTTCCTCATTATTACAAGACAAATTAAGGAGGTAAAAGGTCTGGAGTTGATTCCAAGCATTGAATTTGCATTTGGTAGCTGTTCATGGGAACTCTCAATATGCAGTTCAAATAAGTTTCGATGCAAGTGAAGGAGGCCATCATTAGGCTGAAACAACAAAACAGACCTATCAGAGAGATAGCAGAAACTTTAGGAGTGACCAAATCACCAATTTGGAACATTCTTAAAAAGAAAGAAAGCATTGGTGAGCTCAGCAACACCAAAAGGCCTGGAAGACCACGGAAGATAACTAAAGTGGATGATCACAGAATTTTTCCCCTGGTGAAGAAAAACCCCTTCACAACATCTAGCCAAGTCAAGAAGCATATCATTGTCAAAGTCTTCAATCAAGAGACGCCTTCAGGAATGTAAATACATATGGTTTACCTCAAGACGCAAAGCACTGGTAACACTCCAGAATAGAAACGCCAGATTAGACTTTGCTAAAAAAAAAAAGCCTGACCAGTACTGATGAATGATGTACCAGAATGATGGGAAGAGAAGGGTATGGAGAAGGAAAGGGAGGGCTCATGTTCCAAAGCATTCCACATTATCTGTCAATCATGTGGAGGCAGTGTTATGGCATGGGCATGTATGGTTGCCAATGGAACTGGATCACTGGTGTTTATTGATTATGTGACTGCTGATAGAAGTAGTAGGATGAACTCTGAAGTGTATAGAGCTATACTTTCTGCTCAGATTCAGTCAAATGCTGCAAAACTAATAGGACAGTGCTTCACAGTACAGATGGTTAATGACCCAAAACATACCTCGAAAGCAACCCAAAGAGCTTCTTAAGGCAAAGAAATGGAATGTTCTTAAATGGCTGAGTCAGTCACCTGACCTGAACCCAAGTGAGCTGCTTTTCACTTACTGAAGACAAAACTGAAGGCAGAAAGACCCACAAACAAGCAGCAACTGAAGGCAGCTGCAGTAAAGGCCTGGCAAATCATCTCCAGGGAGGAAACTCAGCGTTTGGTGATGTCCATGGGTTCCAAACGTAAGGATTTGCATCCAAGTATTTAAAAAATAATCCTTATATTTATAATTAGGTTAGTTTGTCCAACTGCTTTTGAGCCATTGTGGTGGTGTACAGAGGCAAAATTATGAAAGTTGTGTCATTGTCCAAATACTTATGGACCCATCTGTAATTAATAATAAATCGCACAAAAAAATGAGCACATGATTCAATTATTTTCACATGCAGTAAAAAGCCTAATGCATGTGAAATTAACTGAATCATGCGATGAAGTTTTAAGTTTTAAATTTCTGATTATTCATTTGTGAAGTTCATATGAGTCATGTGATTTTGAGGAATTAAGATTATTAGGATTACAGTCAAGTGCTAAAGAAGGCCGTAATTGAAGCTATCATGCATGCACCCTTATATTTCCCTTAAATAACTTTTTATAAAGTTCATGTTTGAACTCTAATGTCCCTGAGGATAAATTAAGGTGAGGAAAATGTTTTATTTTATGATTACTGGGCATCTGTATATTGCTGAGTGTGTGGAGGTGTTTGAAGAAGAAACCCCCAGGGGTCATAAAGAATATTTATGTGGTGTATATTTTTTTTAAAATACTGGCGTTCCAGTAGTGGAGATCCCGATAGACTACTTACAAAGTTGTTATAGTTTTTATAGTTATAACTACTAAGCCTAAATGATTGGTTAAATTTACAGAATTTAATACAAGCCTCAGTGATGTCAGAACAATATATATGAACAATAAAGTTATTCATTTGAAACACCATGTAACTTCTTTAGACTTCAGAAAATAAAAGTTGTAATGGTGCCAATACATAGATGTGATGGTACATATTCACCTATTACATATATCTACCCTCTTCTGCATACATGTGCTCATAGACACTCACGATTGGCTAGTGTTGCTGTGATTGACAGGGGAGACACTGTATGCCCCTCCCACTCAGAGAGCATGACCAGTTTTGTTCTCTTGGACTCCCGGCCATGGATGGCTGTGGTATCTGTATTGGGATTCAAACTCACAATCTCTGGAAGAAAGGTTGACTTGCGCCACATGGGAGTCCTGTAAATGGATTCCTAATGATGACTGGCTTACTCATAACGCATGGCCACCATCAGCCAATCAGTTTTCAGCAGGCATTTAACAGGATTAGCATTGAGCCACTGTCTCAAACAGTATGTTCATCTATTGTTTTTAGTGTTCTGTGTAATTTGGTAAGAACTGGCCACTGGAGGCGCTGTTCGTGACGGGTGCTTGGACCCCGCAAATCACTGCGTGTAGCTATTAATAGTAGCAGAACTAGCAGTAGTAATGAATCACAGCATCCAAAAATAGATTTTTTTTCCCACTTTTTTATCTTAAAAATATAAATAAGTAGCTAGCTTTATTAATTAGTCATTAATTGTAAAAATAGTAATAGTTAGGAGTAATTTTATGGCAGCAAAATCTTAGTCACACCCCTAAAGTCTTTCCTTAGCTAAAGAAAAATCATACTTTATATTTAAGATTTAACGTAAACCCTGAGGTGCTTCATGCAAATATAATGTGATCATTAAATTCTATTAAAGTATTAAATCAGATGTGTTCAGGGGATAAACCTGTAAATTTACACACTGTGCTAGATTTAAAGTCTCACTTCATCACAGATAAAGCAAATCTCACAAGTTGCGCATGTTTACTTTCTTTACAAGTTTACTCCGCTTTTGCATTTCAGTAAGAATGTTGGTTAATTATCATAATTTTACTAATAATTTCTTTATTTCAGTGTGTAATTATCACCTACTACGCACCATTTTACTGTCATCCTGCTGCTAACGGAAATAATCTGCTGAATTTGCTAACACAGCAGCAGAAGCATGAATATTTCATTTCTTGCCCAGAGCAACAGTTTTGAAAAATGTCCAAAATGGCACCTTACTCCCTCTTCCCTACGAACTGCAAAGAGCATTATGGGAGCTTTTTTTAATCGCCCCCGATTCACATCATTCCTCATTCACTGGAAGGTGTTGTAATTTTTGTAATTTTTGTAATTCTTTAACTGTATTTTTAAAATATATTTTATTTTTTATTTTTATTTTTTATTTTATTGTGTTTGCTGTATTTTTTTAAAAATAATTTGTTAATTTTAATTTTGTAATTTAAAAAAATATATATTTTCATTTTTTGTAATTTTTATACTTTATTTTTTATTAGCTCAGACAAAAATGAACTTGGAGCAATAGTCGCAAATTACAATGTGGTTTTGAGTTAAATATCTGAGTTAAAAGTCACTAACTACTGAGAGCCCACTGTCACCTACTGTTAGTCAGGTATTTTTTTCATATATTTTTCTTCATGTAGAACAATCTCGCTGTTTTAATTAACACACATTGGAGATCATCTTGTGGGATTTAAGGTTTAACTGGAGAAAATCTCAGAAATGCAGATGAGCAGAAACATAAAGCACCAATGTAGAAAATATTAACACCTTTTCTTATTGGAATTTTTCCCCTTTTGCCAGGTCAGCTGCGATTCCTGAGTTTTTGTACAGATAATCGAATAATATGGCTTTAATTCTGTGTATAAAGTATAAGCGGTTAGCATTTGCACCTTTTCTTAATTTGTATGAAATAGAACAGAATCACATAATAAAGTTCAGTTTTCTTCATTATACAGCTGTGGTCAGTCTGAATGCTGGACTCAGAGCGCAGTCTGTTTACATCCAGGTTGTCATGGTAACCTTTTTCCTACTGATCCCTGCTCAGCTCACATCTCAAAAGTTTTGCCCAAACGAAACCCTATTTATAAGCTTATTTGCTTAAGAGCTACAAAGTGCACAGTCGTATCACATCATCACCTTACTCACGTTCAGCTCCATGGTCACTCGTGATTGGCGGAAACCTCCATTTTACTTTAAAAATCACAGCTACAAGTTTTTAATAAACAACTTTAACTCACAGCCAGTTTTCCCTAAGACCACCCACTAGATGCATGGATGGATGGATACATTATTGTCAAAACAGTGGTTGGATGGATGGATGACTGGATGGAATGATGGAAGAATATATACAGTATTGTCAAACGCAGTGGATGGCAGGATGAATGGATGGATGGATAACTAGATTGATGGATTAATGGATGGATCGATGGATGGGTCGATGGTAGGAATGATAGATAAATAGATTAATGGATGGATGGATGGATGGATGGATATAGTATTGCCAAAATAGTGGACTGATGGATAGACTGATGGATGGATGGATACAGTATTGCCAAAGCAGTGGACAGATGGATGGATAGTTGGAAGGAAGGAAGGAAGGATGAATGGATGGATGGATGGATACACTAATGCCAAAGCAGTAGAAGGCATGATAGATGGATAGATGAAATGGTAGATAAATGGATGGATGGATGGATGGATGAATGAATGGATGGAATTATGGATGATGGATACAGTATTGCAAATGCAGTGAATGGAATGATGGATGGATGGATGGATAGAATGATAGATAAATAGAGTGATGGATGATTGAATGAATGGATGGATGGTTGGAATGACAGATAAATAAATAAACATATGGATGGATGGATGGATACTAGTGTACTAGTGAAATTCTGAATGTTGATTGGCTGCCATGGGCCAGTTATATAACGTAACAGGAATAGGATGTTTTGTTATCCCTGAACTGAAGAAACGGCACTAGGTACAGATTTCACATTTTCTCAGTGTTACTGCAGCTCATTATGGTCAAAACACCACCAGAAAATCTGGGAAAAGTTGATTTTCACTACAGGATCTCTGCAGAAAATGCCTACAAATTGCTGTCAGATGGGTTATAATGGTTAACATGGTGTGGAGAGCAGACTGTACAGTGACATTACACCCTGAGTGTTCATTAGTGCATGATATAGTACGAGTCAGAGGCAGAGAAAGTAAGAAATATTCATGACTTGACATGACAATATCGCTAAAATAGTCTAACAGCAGACACTGAACACGTTTGACTGATGGTAAGGATGTCTAACATGGCAATAAATCCAATAACCCAGGCTTAAGGGAGATGGAGAGAGAGAAATAGATGAGAGAAGACTATGGAGTGATCACATTTATATGGATTAACTTGTAGGATTTGATGATTTTTTTTCCCAAAAAATGTTGCCAGCTCTCATAAACTCGTAAATCTTAATTTATGTTTTTTACGTATTATTTTTATATCATTTTATTTATTGCATTTTTATTTTATTTATTTTTTTACATTTCATTGTTTTTTATTTTATAAAAAAGACACATTCACATATAACACACACACCCATACAATATGTAAGCATTATCAGTATATTCTTGTATGATATTCTCATTCGAAAGCATGTAAAAAAGTGTAGCAATTGCTAAAAAAACAAAAAAAACAGTCATGCTCATTATTTAGACAGCCTTCCTATCAGAAATAGGAGATTGAGTCATTGTAACCCGATCAAAGGCCAGGCAACCTCATTAATTCTGCATGTGAAGTGTTCAGGCAGTAAATTATATTAGCGAGATTAGAGTGATTTGTTATGCATCATGCTGGTGTCAGTATAGCGCAGTTGGTTAATTGATATCTAACATGGCACTGTAGCTAGAGATCACACAAGTTGTCATAGCATCCCCAGAGTGGAATAAATGCTTAAAAGCTTAAAACATGGAGCTGGAGTAGATTTCAAGAAATGTTTCACTGTTTTTCAGCCTAATTTCTAATCTACAGCATCTGCAGTGTGTGTGTGTGTTTTTTTTTTTTTTCAACACATTTCTCTGCAGTGAGAAAAGATAATAAAACCAATTTACTGTAAACTCACTTATAATCGAAATTGACAGGCATCAGAATACGACGTCTGCAAGGGCTGTTTGAAGAAGAAACCACCTTCATGAAGTTAATTCTGTGGTTTTTTTATTGCCTGTCACATACTGATGCTAGAGTACTATACATGTAGTGTCTGGAGGTCATGTGTATCTCTATTTGTAGGTCAAATACACAGACAAGGACCAAAACCAAGAGAAATGAGAACACAGAAACACGAGGTTTAGAAAGACATGAATACAATTGGCAAGACTTCGCAAAGAACAGTGATACACAGAGGATATAAGAAGGCATAGGTATCACAAAGCTAATACAAAACAGGGGAGTATAATCAGTAACAGTCCAATGATTGGACAGGGGCGGAGACAGGACTAGAAGAGAAACAGTGGCATACTGCGTAATAAACAAAAGCATGTGGAGAACCCGAAATAAAACATATGGATTTGTGATACCATGACTACAGGAAGAAGACTGTCACTCCTCACAGTCTTCCATCTTGGCATCATTCATGAATCGGCTTGTGACGATTTCATAGGCTAGGTCATATAATGTGTTGTATTCCATCAGTAAGCACTTAAAATAAACAATCAATAATGCAAACTGAACACTACAATAATTATACATGGGTAATAGAGTAAAAAGGCAGTTCAGAAAGTTTTATGGTGTCATTACCCACACATCATAGATAAAGATGTGGCATTAGGCTAGTGATGTCACCTGCGTGATTTGGCGACTTTCCAAATTGTCCCCATTTACACCACAGCTCTGTTGAATTCGCAATTCTGATTGGCTAGCAGGTGTTGATTAATTTTCTATAACAGCAGCTCTTACAATAAAGCAGCTGCATATCTCAGGTGTATATTAATACATTCGTTCTAATATGCTATCGTTTCTATAGTAACATTCTAATACACTATCGTTTCTATAGTAACAGCTCATTCACAGGGACTTGTACGGCAGATGCTCCACATAAACCGAAAAAAACGTGTAATGTGAAGTTTTTTGTAAGGAGATGTTTATATAACATTTATGGAAGGAGTCTCCAGTGTCAGCACTTTGTAAAGCTGTAACAACCTGCTTTGTTTTTTGTTTGTTTGTTTTATAACTTCAAGAGAGAGAAAAAAGAGAGTTTGGTGAGGGTTAGGACGGTTTATAGCTGCTATAACGCAAGCGAGAACAGGAACTGACTTGTTTCACCGATGTTCCACAACATGGATAAAATATTGTTCTTTCATTAATAAAAATCACGGGAATATTGCTGTAGTATAAGAGGAATAAAACACTTGTGCATGTGCTGTTATAGGAAAATAAGTAACTTTGGGGTGGTAACAGTAACTCCATGCTGTCACTGATTATTTTTCTACAACCATGATGAAAACAGTGCTAATCCATAAAAAATAAAAACTGGAACAGGTGATATGTTCGTATTTATTGGAACGATTATATTTTATTGTAATGAGCATGATTTGGAGCATTTAGGCAGCTGGCAGAGGGATTACGTTCACCATCAGGAATTCCAAACTTCAACTGAGAAAATCTCAGCCATGCTGATGGGCCGAATCCAAAAAGTATCGCTGTAAACAATCATTTGCACATTTTTATTGCCTGGATAAAATGTATACAGATTTTTTTTAATCAATTTATATCTTTTTAATTTATATATTTTTCCTAGATTTACTTCTGTTTTTTTCTGACTTTATACATTTCAAAGAATTTAAATTGTTGAGATTTATAAATTTTTTTTAACGGATTCATATTCTTCAAATCATGTTCCGAGCTAACAGAATGTCCTTTCAATTCCGTATCATAGCTGTGACTTGTGCCTTAAATAACGTGCTTCGATTCGTTGTCTTTATTTCACACTTTGTTGACATGCTGCCAAGTTTTAAGTGTTCCTTCCACAGACAGAATGACTTATGGAAATAAAATACTTTAACAAGCTTCTATCTCTTAAAGAAGCTCACCTTGCAAGGACAGCCAAGTCATTTTGGACAAATTTGTAACGACTGTCCTGTAAAAATGATGCATTAGAAGATGAACTTTAAAAAAAACCCTCCACATAATATTGTACTATGCACCTGAGGCTGTTTGAATACTACAGCTGTCGATGAATGAAAGTCTACATTGACTGAGAGTGTAGATGTGCACCTTTTGTCTGTAGGCATCCTCTCTGGGGAGCGCTGAAGAAGGAGCATTACACTCTTGTTGACCTCTGTCTGACCTCAGCCCTCGTCCTCAGAGAGCGATTGCACAGTTTCAGTCGGGCTCCATGGGCTGACTTTTCGATTAGAGCCCTGGAATCAAAAGGTCTGGGAAGAAAAAAGTCCTGCTCATCGCTCTCACAAATATAATTGGAAGTCTCGCTTGAGACAGGATTGGGGCGCTTGCCAAAAAACAATCTAGTTATCTCTTTTTGTTTGTGCCTTCTGGGTTTCTTTCACTTGTCTGTCTCCAGAAATATAGTAACAGAATTACATCTTAAGTATAATTCCGACTTTTTTCCCCCGGGGATATTATCATTTATTGCATACTCGTACTGATGCATACCCCTTTGATCTAAACAATCTGCAATTAAATAAAAAACTGTAGTTAAAAATAGTTTGCAGTGTAATGTGTGTGTTAGAGGTGAAGAGGCAGGGCACAAGTGTGTAAGATCAGCTTGTAGTATATTAGGGTGAATCCAAGAATCATCATCATCAGATTTCGTAGCGTGGCTCATATCACAGGTGGGCGGCATTAAACAAGGATAATCTATATTCGGAAATGTGAACGTGGGCGTGGATCGAAACCAGGAAATCAAGACGTAAGCATGAACATGAACCACGAAACCTGGGAAAAAAACAAAGCTTAGTAACAGATATAAACTGAATGAGACTTCGCACTGGAACAATGAAAAACAATGCCTTAAATACACAAACTAATCAAGAATGAATACAAAGCAGGTGAGAACAACCATGACACATTAGAAAGCTAAAACCAATGACAAGACAGGGGCGGTAACAAGACATAAACTAAAACAAAACGATTTATAAACAATAATATAAAACACAGAAGCAACGTGGTTCATGCTAGCAGTCGCAACACGCATTGAGAGCTGCAGCGAATGCTGAGAAGGGGAATAAGTGACAAGAAGTTGTTGATTAATTGTCTATAACAGCAGCTCTGACAATAATGTATAAATCACAGGTTTATATTGATGCCCTAGTTCTAATATGTTATCATTTTTATAGCAACCACAGCTCCAGATAATCTAAACCTAATGATCAAAAGATTAAACGTGTGCTGTTATTTAACACAGAAAATCATTGATATGTTGATGTTTTCATCATGAAGAGCCGTTTATTTAACATTAATGGAAGGAGTCTCCAGTGTTAGCACTTTGTAACGGTTAGCAGTAAAACCATAACTAAGTTTTTCCAACAAAGTCTTCAGGACAGAAACGTTTACGCTTCGTGGCCTCTAGGTTAAATGACAAGCTGCGTTTTTTTGTCTTATTAACTTTAAAAAAAGAAAGGCTGGTAAGAGAACGACTGTTTATAGCTGCTATAACGTACGTAAGTGAGAACATAAGCTAATTTGTTTCTTGGGTGTTCCACAACATTAAACGTAGCTATACATGCATAGCGAGGATGATGTGTTATTCTTTAATAAATAAAAGTTTGTAATTGTTGGTAAATTGCTGTGGTATAAGAGGAATAAAACACTTCAGGATGTGTTGTTATAGAAAAACAATCAATCGATTGAGCTACACTTTTTATGACGTTTTGAGTTCACGTTTTGGACGTGCTAAGCAACTGAAGTCGATCCAGTCTTGCAATGATTGGTGTTCTGAGAACACACATGTTAACACCGTGGTTACCTTGGGTTTCTTTTTTTTTTCAGGTGAGAAATGCAGGAGCTTTATTGATCTGGCTCCAGCGTCAGAGAGAGGTGAGTAATGAGTGTCATTAGAGCAGCATCGAGGCTTGTCTGATATCACACTCCGCAAATACAGCACATTTACTATCTGTTTCATTTATAGCTATATGTATAGTATATTACTTTTTTCCATTTCAGTCCTCCATGTTATTGTAAAAAGTTTTGTAGGCTCGGGTGATATATCAGAAATGTTGTATACTGGCTATTAAACTTTCCATTACTATCCATATTGGCAATAAGATGGATATTTGCTTCTAAACTCAATGAAATACATCCCACAAGGCTAATATTCAGAATATGCTGACTCACACCTGACCTTGCCTTAGTTAAGACCACTGAAATGTATGCTATGCTAAAAATTTACATAATAAGGCTTCACTAGGAATAATAGTACACTAGAAATAAGACTGCATTAGAAACAAGCTTACTTCGCACAGGTTTTCATGCTGTGTGTGAGATTTATGCTACCAGGTCAGGGGTGGTGTCAAATGACTGCTGCTAATCACAACCAATTGATCCAATCATGTGCAACTCTGTCAGTCTCACAAGAGAGATGGAGAAGAAAACTGCAGAGACGGCAGCTTCCAAGAAACGTTTTCTCCTCTAAGGGCTTGGCGTTAAAACTAAAAACAACACGGGCATGTTTTTTTGTTTTTTTTTTTTTAAATGTTTTAATGTGTTATGACAGTGTGTTTCCTTTAAATAGATGTTTATGTAACATTTATGGAAGGAGTCTCCAGTGTCAGTGCTTTGTAACTGTTAGAAGTAAAGCTGTAACTTCAGGACAGAGGAGTTTACGCTTTGCAGTTTTTCTCTATAACATGACAAGCTGTGTTTTTTTCCCCCTAGGTCCCGTATAGCACTTTTCAGGGTTCTTTGGTTTGTAAAAGTTCTTGGTGGTAGCATTTCTCTATGAAAGATGGTTAAAAGAACCCTTAACTATCCAAAGAACTCTTTAGGAACCTTTGTTCTAAGAGTGTACAATCATTAGCCATCCAGAGAACAATTAGCCATCCAGGGAACTCCTGAGAAACCATTTTTGTCATCGAAAGAACTCTTTTTAAGATGGAAGAAAATTAAGGGACTCAAATAACATTTCTGGAACCCTTGTTCCAAGAGTGTAGAACCATGAGCCAATGACAAATGCTTTTTTGACAGAATGCAGAAAACCTAGCCCTCCAAAGAACCCTTGAGAAACCCATTTTTAAGAGTGTAGAACAATTAACCACCCAAAGAACCACAGAGGAAGCATTTTTTTAAGATCACAGAAAGCATAGCAATCCAAAGAACCCTTGAGGAACCCTTTTTGTCAGATAGTAAAAAAATAGCAATCTAAAGAACCATTTTTTAGGACTGCAGAAAAATTACCCATCCAAAGAACCCTTGAGGAACCCTTGTCCTCAGAATGTAGAACCATTAGCCATGCAAAGGACCACTGAGGAATACTTTTTTAAGATTGTAGAAAAATTACCCATCTAAAGAACACTTGAGGAACCCTTTTTAAGACTGTAAAAAAAAAACTAGCCATCTCAAGAACCCATGAGGAACCCTTTTTAAGACTGTGAAAAAACTAGCAATCTAAAGAACCCTTGAGGAACCCTTGTCCTCAGAATGTAGAACCATTAGCCATGCAAAGAACCACTGAGGAATACTTTTTTAAGATTGTAGAAAAATTACCCATCTAAAGAACACTTGAGGAACCCTTTTTAAGACTGTGAAAAAACTAGCAGTCTAAAGAACCTATGAGGAACCCTTTTTGCAAGATAGTAGAAAAATTAGCCCTGCAAAGAATCCTTGAGGAACACCTTCCATAAGATTGTAGTAAAAATAACCATCCAAAGAACCCTTTAGGAAACCTTTTTAAGCTTGCAGAAACATTAGACATTGAAAGAACCCTTGAGGAACCCTTTTTAGAGTGTACGAAAACAACACATCCCTCAGGGTAGAGCTCAACAGGAAGCAGGAGCTAAACCAGGAAATGAGGTTCTATTTGTTAGAATTCTATAAATGTTGAATAAGCGCAATTTTGCATGAAAAACTTTTGTAGTTTCTGCAGTGACTTTGGGAGCCGACTGTGCAATTTTTAGCTTGTGTTCGTGATTCTGGGAGGTGTTTAGCTGCAGAAGAGAACCAGTGTTTTATGGAAAGACAGAAGAGGAAGCAATGAGACAGAGGCGTATTTATTACAATGAATATTTGATCAGACAGCTCTGACGGCTCCTTAAGAATATGCAAAAGCTCAGCAACTATCCAGAATGATATATGAGAGATATAAACATTACAAATTAGTCTGAAGTGTCTGACTGTGAATAACGTCAATGTCTCAGTCAGCATTTCCATGCATACTGTATATCAAACGACAGAGACGGATATTTTAAGGCGGTAAAGAAACACTGAGATTAGATTAGTCCTGGAAGGGATTTTATTTTTGTCCCGAAAATGGGAAGAGTTTTTTTTTGTATGTGTGTGTGTGTGTGGGGTTGGTGTTTTGGCATCCATGCAAGAAGTGCTCATGAAGAGGTATGAAGCAGGGTGGAACTCTCAGTGCTAGGCTGGAGGGCAGTGTGTGTCTGTGAGTGTGTATGTATTTGAGAGAGAAAGAGAGAGAGAGAAGCGTTAATGCATGGTATCACTCTCATACAGCCCATTTGTCGTCTCGATGCTTTCCTCCAGAGGCTCTTATCTATCCCCGAATGAGCTGCCAAGCCTGGGTTGCTCAGCGAAATGATTGTTCTCCAGCCACAGGCAGGTAGGTCCGACCTCGCCTCAGGTGCAGCGCTGGTGTCATTGTTTTGTTCACCATCCAGTGTGTTGCTGGGATGCGATGGTGCCTTTGCAGGGAACTTGCAGAGAACCATATAAATGTTTGTATATCATTCTTAATATGACACAATTTGATATCCATATGAGACTAAATACTCATATTTTTGTAATAATTTTAGGGAAATAAATGGATAATGTGTTCTAAACGAATACAAATACAGATAGGGGGCGCACTATTAGTTTGGAATCCTGCAGGAAGTTCACAGGACAAACAAAGACCACGGTGATGTTACTGTATTTATAGAATCTGTAGTAACTGCCTTGTCAGGGTCGCGGTTTAATTAGGCTACTAGTTCATATTTAGTTAATTTTTTTTTCAAAATCTGGTTACACCCACTTCGTGTTTTAAATCTGAATCCAGATCCGATGACAGATTAGGTGACGTCGCAACAGGTTAAAAAAAAGATGATTGTGAACAGTGAAACGTAGCAGATAACTACAATTTTCAGTTTCCATTTTGATCAATGATAGTTCTTGGTAGTGGATTCAAACTTTCTCCATTCTTGACTGTCTACCGGAGAAATGATCGAGCCATCAAGAAGATCTCTAAGCTTTGAGGGAAGATTGAACTTTTGTTTTGCTGGCTTTTGAAGAATAAAGGCTTGATTCTCAAAGATATACCACTGTGTCTTGAACTCGGGAAGATAAGTGCTTTCGGACATAAATATTGCACGTTGCTGTCACATCTCAAGTTTGGCTCTTTTCATCACATCCCAACACTCAGTTCTTCTCCCACTTTTCTAATTCTCACAGACTTCCCTTTGAACCAAGAGCAAGCATCAGAAGATCCAAACCCTTTAAGGATCTACATGAGTAAACAAATATAAGAAAGAGAAGAAGCAAACCAAAGCCCTATTTGGATGGGATTAGCTTCTCAGAATTGCATCACTCCTGAAATATCTGTCTTCTCTGTCATGTATGTGTTTGGAAGGCTGTGAGTTCTGTATCCTAGCTATATGTTTTCATCCTACATGGTGATATGATCACATATTGAATCATTTTTTTTCTAAAACACTATAATCATGACAAATATGAACTGAGGTTTTATACCTAAGAGCTTCTAATGAAGATGGAAAGGAAAGTCATGTGATCTGTAAAAAATAGAGGCCCTTCCCTTTACTATCATTTTGTAAAAGTATTTAGAAATTTTCTTGATAGGTATGCTCTGTGTTCTCCATTGTCAGTTGATTTTTATGATTTCTACACACCTGCTTACTTTTTTTTTCTTTTTTTTGGCTTTTTGATTTGTTTAATGATGTACATCATGAAACCAAGTAACAAATGAACCAAAAGTATCAATTTGATTCTGATTTGGATTCATAGTAAACAGACTAATAGGTGTGAAAGCATGCTAAGATCACCATTTTGTTTTAGTTTTTTTCGTGTGTGTGTACATGTTTTTTTTTTTTTTTAATCAATTAGGTGCCTCTAAATGTTTTGTAAAAGGATGGATCTTCACACTAATTCTCTAAGAGAGTTTTAGCTTTATGCTAGTCTTACTAAATGGGCAATTTGTACTTGTTAATTCCCACAATTAACCTGTTAATGGGCAGTAATTAAATATGATCACACTTGATTATTAATTACTAATTTAGTAAGCATGTAACCATTTACTAAGGAGCAGATGAACAATTAGTTACCATAATGGTTTATTGTTGATTACAATTTAGTCACTATAGTAGCTTATTGTGGTAATAGGTAATTAGTCAAGAACTACAGTGTTATAATTGGTTAATTAAGCATTAATTAAGGAAACATTTTGTAAATATTCTCCTAGATGCACCATTTGCTTGTAAAATCCTATATCTATCTATCCATCTGGACAGGAGTGAAATGATCAGACTCTAACATTTTGTCAAATGACAGCAGTTATATTGGTCTGAGGCACACCATGTAAACTTACTGTCCGAATAAGACTAAAGATATGACTGTCTTCTCACCCGTGTTATGAGGCGATGAGCAAATGTAAAATGCTGATAACTTTGGGAACACTCCTGGGACCGTCTGATAAGAGATTTTCCCAGCTCACTTAGAAAAAACATCAATTTCTCAATATGTGGAAGCCAGAGGGGAGGTAGGTAATGTTGTCTCAAGGTATCTTTCTGCTTAACCAAAGCAGAGTGGAAGGAGGTTTATCATAAGCACTTTCATATTTGAGATAATGAAAAACACCAACAGGATGGTATGTTAAGTTTCTGAGTAGGTGGAACTGGTGCTTAGAAAATTGCAAGTGTTATAGTCCATAGGTATGTAAAAAATGATCGTTATAATATTAAAATTCTAAATAAGGACGTACAAACAACACAGGACTAAAACAGCAAGACTCGGACTCAACTCTACAAAATGCTTAATAAAACTTCCCCAAGCTACTATGACTGAAAAGGTTATAAATAAACAAACTGATTAAGAAATTAACACAGAACAGGTGAACACAATAGGGCAACAAAGCATCATTTCAGGGGTGGAGACTGAACTAGAACAGGAATAAAAACACAAGCATGCGGATTTCATTGCGATGTGAAGGGGGAAATTGTGGTACATAAGACAATCTAAGATTGCTACTCCTACTGCTGCTCCTTAGCTTAACTGTTTGCAAATGTGAATTAATACAAATGTGAAGATATCCAGGATCTCAGTGGTCTTTCAAAAAAAAATAAATCATGAAAACATCCTTTGAGCTCATAGTGTCAAACTTGATTTTGTTTGCTAATAATGAAGGCTGAGCCATTCACTCTTACATGAGTGTGTGAACAGGAAATGACTAAATTTATTACACAGTGGTGGAGTGCTCACAAATGTGTGTGTGTGTGTGTGTGTGTGTGGGTTTGCAGGTGTCCTTTGGCTGTCAGTGGTCTCGGAGGTGTTATACATCATGCTGCTGGTGGTTGGCTTCAGTCTAATGTGCTTGGAGCTCTTTCACTCCAGCAACGTGATCGATGGCTTGAAGCTGAACGCCTTCGCCGCCGTCTTCACGGTGCTGTCAGGTAGCCCAAAAAAACCTGATTATACATTTCCTTACACGTACAGCTCCAAGTGATGAAAGCCACACTGACCTGAAGTGCATGCTAGTTGGATATTTTAAATAAACTGAAGAATATGACAAACTGAAGAACCCCTCAAGAGTTCTAGATTTAACATTTTTTCCAAGCGTCCTCAGTGTAGAAAGGATCTTCAGGGGTCCTTTGAATGTGTAACCATTCTATCTCTCTAAAGGATTCCGTTTGGGGAAACAATCCTCTGTTCTTGGGATCTGCACAGAACCTTTAAAGGTTCCCACAGAGGGGAAAACTAAAGAACCCTTTAGACTGCTAGATGAAACTTTTTATAATGTGCATAGCATCTACTGTTACCATTGGAGACCAATAAAATTCATCCACCCACCCTTCCATCCACCCAGCTACACTCATCAAGAGTTCTTAGCTTATTAAGGGGTTCTTTAAGGGTTCCCACAGAGGGCAAAAGCGATGAACCTTTTTTTTAGTATCTTGTTTTACCATTGGAGATCAATAAAGTTAATCTCTCCATCCATCCATCATCTACACTCTTCAAGAGTTCTTAGCTTGTTAAAGGGGTTCTACTTTCAATGTTCTCTAATAGATAAACACTGTTATAGGGTTCTGTATAGAACCTTTAAGAGTTCCAAAAGAGAGGCAAGCTAAAAAACACTTAAAGTTTCTAGATTTAACCTCCAACCCATAAACCCTGTCACCTCCACCCCCAAGACACTATCGATAGAGTCCATCTATAGATATACATTCTTACAAAAAAGGGATCCTCAGGGTTCCTTTGAATGTTTAACCGTTCTAGCTTTCTAAAGGGGTAATATATGGAAACAACAGCTAATTGGAAACAATCCTCTGTTGTCAGGTTCTACACAGCCTGAGCCTTTAAAGGTTGCCTCAGAGGTGCAAACTAAAGAACCCTGTATGGTGTTAGATGAACTTCTTTAAAAAGTGTATAGCACCAAGTTTTACACTTCAAGTTCAAGTTTAAGTTCATCCATCCATCCATCCATCCATCAATCCATCCATACTCATCAAGGGTCTTTAGCTTGTTAAAGGGGTTTTATTTGGAACCTTCTCTGATAGAAAAACACTGTTGTAGGGTTCTACACAGAACATTTAGGGTTCTCCAAGAGAGACAACTGAACAGCCGTTGGGGGTTCTTGATTTAACCTTTCCCCCAAGACACTAAGAGTCTATTTATCTATCTACGTTCTTCCCAGAAAGGGATGTTTATGAGTCCTTTAACTGGTCTGGTTTTCTAAAGGAATTCCATTTGGAAACCACCCTCTGTTGTTGGGTACTGCACAGAGCCTTTAAAGGTTCTCCTAGAGGGTCAAAACCCATGACCCTATTTTTTTTTAAAGAGTGCATAGCACCTAGTTTACCCTTGGAGGTCAATAACATTCACAGGTCCTACGATTCATAAAGTTGTTCTATGTGGAGCTCTCACTGATAGAGAAACACTCTGTTGTTAGGTTCTGCATAGAACCTTTAAGAGTTCCACCTAAGACAAACTCTTCGACTTAAACCTTTTTTCCCCCCAAAGATATAGGGATCTATCTACATAATTATAATAAATGGATCCTCAGGGTTCTTTTGGAAGGCCATCATAGAACCTAGAACCTACATATAACCTTTTAGGACTGACAAACTAAAGAACCATTTAGGGCACTAGATAGAACCTTGTTTTCAGAGAGTGGACCTACCTACTGTATGTAAGGAAAAGGGAAATGTTTTTGCCCAATTATGGAATTAAAAAAAACCTAACTTTAGACTTATTCAGATGTAGAAATGAGTAGTGAGTTTAAGCAAAGTGTGAACTTTTTTGTCTAAGATTTTTTTTAAACTCTTGAAAATACAGCGAGACTGCATCTTAGCTCTAGTTGCCTCATTCCCTGAGCCCTCGCTGTCAGATTGCCAGGAACAGCTGCTCCTTTTTGAATTGAGATTATTCCATTTGCCCAGCTGGCCCCCAGCTCTGTTCATTTGGGCCTTTAATACTCACTAATTCCAGACGCAGCATCCGGTCGGGGAGAGATCGCCGACCCAGAGATGAGCCTCAGTTCAGCCATCTGACACAGATTAAAGAGGTTCATGCTGGTGCTATCAATCAGCATCTGAAGGAGGAATGGGTGTATGCTGGCTCACCTTCACTTCCTGTAACAAATACCGAGATCCGTATTCGTTTTATATACTCACTGCTGTCTTGATTGAAAATCCTGGATTAAAATCTGAGAGCCTGCTTCAAGTTACCAGCTCATGTCACATGATCATATACGTAACACAGGGGTTCTCAAGCTTTTTTTGTGCACTGACCCCATTTTAAAGGACCAAAATTCTTGTGGACTGGCCTTGTGCCTCGCACTGCATCATATCAAAATCATGCAGTGTAGTTGAAAGCGTGCATCTCATCTCGGCTGCTATATCCAACCTAGATGTTTACTTTGATTAGATGCTTATAAGAACACTGAAACCTGTATCCCATGAGGAAGTGCTAGCAAATAGTTAGTTTAGTTGGGTTCACATGGTGCATTGCATACCCTCTGTGCCAGGTAAACCACAAAGTTTGGGTTTTAACTCCAAGTTTGAGATCCTGTGATATATCAGTTTATTAAAGGTAGGTACTTGTTTAAAATTTAGTTGCACTGATTAGGTTGGTTTCAGAGCTGTTTTCTCAAACTTCATGTTTCAGTCAAGAATTGCTGCAGCTATTATTAGCAAAAAAACGGTTGTTTTACATTTTTCAGCTTTAATGCATATGTTCTTCTCAACTAATTACCTTTTGAACACTATCCTGTGTGAGCTTTCGAAAAACCTCAGAGAAATAGTGTTTTTACAGTGACTCATAACGCCTTGCTTTGTGTAGGCTTCTGGCATATTGAATATATAAACCTGAAGCCACACACACTTCTCAACGCATACGAACACCTACATCCTCCAAATCCTGAGTCCTCCCTACGCTGAGAAATCCCCAGTGTAGCGTTACACCTACAGTCCAGCTGGACACTAACTTTGAAATGCACTAACCATGCAACTGTTTTCATACTTTTGCTGTTTTTATGAGGTTTCTTTCCTTTCTGATAACATCTGGCTTGGTAGCTCCGTCATTTGAGGTGGGAAGCATTTTAACCCAAAAAGAAACCTTGACAAACTTCATGATCACCTTTCAGAGTTAGTAGAACATTAAAAACACAACAAGGCTGCACAACCACAACAACAACAGCTAGCTAGCTTACTAAAGCTAAGTGAAATTGAGATACTCGAACTAGAAATATCTTTAACATTTCATCAAACTCAAAGAAGGTTATTGTTGTATCCATATAAGCTGACCTCTAGGCCTAAATTCAGTGCTGGGATTGTTGCTTATTCTTTTACGAGAATTGAATTATAATTATACGTCAGTCACGTGTCACTGTATCTGAATGTTTCCACTCCAGGACTTTTGGGGATGGTGGCTCACATGATGTACACCCAAGTGTTCCAGATCACAGTCAGTCTGGGACCCGAAGACTGGAGACCACACACCTGGGACTACGGCTGGTCCTTCTGGTCAGTGTTTCTTCTTAGCATTACACACCATACACTATGAACAACTTCTGTTTAACTTAGCAATATGGCTCAGTTCTGGGTGCAATTATTTAAAAACATTTTGTTGGATGAAGGTTCCTGTTAGGAATCTGCTAGCATAGAAGAGCAATATTTTCAAAGAACGTGGTGTTCTTGGGGCTGTATTCAGACTCACCAACTTAAGTCCAATATTTACTCAGGGAAAGTTACACGTATACAGAGTATTCGGTTACGCAGCTGCTTAAGTTGATTTCATTGCCTCCCCATTCAGATTATGCAAATCATCTGTGTGTTTCTGTGTGTATGCCTCTGAGGTTGCCAGTTTTTTCTTGAGTAGAAAACACCCGAGATGGGGTTCATCCATATCGTCTAGACCACGATTTTTAAAAATAAATACTTGCCTTTAAGCATGAAAAAAAATCAGGCACAGAAAATGTGGACTGAAGAAGGAAATAGCAAGAGACAAGAAATTTGGACATTGAAATAAACAACAAATTTGAGTCCAGTAGATGATATTGCCAATATATTGCTCCATGAATAGACCTAGTTGTATTTATCACATTAATCACTGCGAATTTGGTTTATTAAAGCAACATGGCTTCCGTACGCATTATTCTGAAGCTTATAAAATAGCACTTGATCCAGCACATCCTATTATTTTACATTTCTTTTTTTTTTTTTTTTTTAACACATGCTTCAACATTTAAAGGTGTGCAACTTCGTGAAGCTATGAGATACTAAATCATTGTCCTGAATTGGCAACATAATGTGTGCACGGGATAGAATCTTTTATGATGCTTTGAAATGATTTTGTTCATTCGATGCACTCTCTTCTAAAGAAAATGTGCCAAGAGTTTGAAGGAAAAGCTGACTGAGCATTCATCTACTACACATACAGCTCACTTTAAGTGTTGTTTATAATAAATTTGGTTCTTGAAATAAGCAATGTTTCTGATTAATACATTCTCTTTTAGCTGGTTTCTCAGTTTTATTTCCACTCTGTTAGTGCCAACATCTCTCCGCAAAGGAAAAGGGTAAGAAGTAAAAGGCATTCTGTGTCACACGCTGAATGAAAATCTGGGCTAATGAATCGTGCTAAAGAAGGAGTAGTCACAAGTGTGTGGGTGTTTGGACCTTCTTCTGCAGCACACACAGCTCGCTCTAATGGACTTCTATCACTGAAAATCCATTCCCATTAACGTGCATCTTCCTCACAACACTGCCCAAGAATAAAACACTCACATCACGAAGTGCAGGTTTAAATGTTTTTTTCCTCTATGATGGCACTTTGTGGACAAAGCTTCAAGCTTGGACCAAAAAAATACATTAAAAAAAAACTGTACATTGAAAACTTTCCACCATTTTGAATTATTGCAAGATTCCTAAAATGATCTATTTTAAGATGTGGAACCTTTCTAATACTTTTTGTATAGAACAAATGGTAACATTTTACGCTAAGAGCAGTGTTCATAGGGCTACACAACACCTGCATGATCTCTTCATGACTACTGATCTACAAAAAATATTTATAAAAGCTTATTATAAGAGTGTGTGTGTCAGTTTTCATATCAAGTTGACATAACCCATGAGTCAAGTGACGTAAGGCTGTGTCATGACATTTTTCTAGCAGACTTATGTTACAACTTTGAGTTGAATTGAAAAAATAAAGTCGTAAACAGCCTTATTAAAAGCACTATGCAAATAAAATTGAAGCGTGCTTATTAAACATGAGTACAAGGTGCCATGAATTGCACATAATGCATGAGAGCAGTTCATCTCTGCGAGCACTGAGCACTGAGAAACATGCACTTGCCCCTTTCCCCTCGTTCGCCAGGATCTACACTTTGCTCACAGATTGCACTCAGTCTGCATATTAGTATTGATGCATCCCTAATTACAGCGTTCTCAAAAAAAAAAAAGAAAGAAACGTGTAGCATTTCAAAAAAAGCTTAATTCAAAAGTCTCTTACGTTTAAGCTTGAACTGACCATTCCAGGATCAACCGTGGCTTCTCTAGGACACCCTTACTGAAAGATCTTTAACTGCGTGTTTTCATCCAGAGCAATGCTACATGCGAAAACCTAAAGGAGGAATTGAATCCAGCAGCATTTACTGGGAATGTTGCGTTGAGAAAATATATGTATGTATTAGCCTCTCTGTTCATATAGCGATGAAACATTTGTATTGTGCGAATGATTTGTGTTATTTTGGTGCTTGGATAAGAGCTCTTGAGACATGCGCTAGGTTCTGACAGGCATGAAAGTGGTATTTACATTGGCTGAATTACCACAGATGCTCTACTGCCATCCATTAGCCCAGGATGAAATTGCTTCATTTGTTTTTTGCCATCTGGCCAATTTCTTTTAGCGTGTCCCCCCCCTCCCCCCCACACACTTATTTCTCGTGTGTGTTTTTTCTTGCCTCTTTGAAAGCAGTAAGCTAGAAACCTGTAAATCAGAAGGTAATTGCAGTTCAGGCTGGTTGAAATCCATCAGGGTGTTGTGTTAATTTTCTCTACCTCACAAGCTATTCCGGCACTTTCGGGACTTTTGGATAGAGTTCATTTCTCAAGCATGGACGCAAGTCATGGACATTTTTCGTCCAGAAAGTTTAAGGAAATGAAGCAAGATTTTTTTTATTTGGTTTCTGTCAGTTTTTATACTCCTGACTATAACTCCGTATTCAGGCAGGTGGAAGTAAAAAAACAGTTCTTAGGTTATAATAACAAACAGTACAATTTGAAGTATAAGCATGCATAACACTCGCACATGTAACACTTGTACAAAATCTTAATGCTCCTTAAATCTGTAGTTACGCCTGAAGTCTGAATACTTACAGTCTTCTTCAATTATAGCTCCAGTGTAGATGAATAGATTTTACTGATAACCTAAACAACACGTTTGTACCAGTTATGATTGCAACATTGACCTAACTACACCTGATCATGAATCATTCAGAAAACGTCCACATTACCTAGAGCTGCTAAGATGAAAAGTTTCTCTGTTTTGTCTTCTCTCAGCATGGCATGGGGATCTTTCACCTGTTGCATGGCCGCCTCCGTCACCACGCTCAACTCCTACACGAAGACGGTCATCGAGTTCCGGCACAAGCGCAAGCTCTTCGAGCAGGGTCTCCGTGAGGAACAGGCCTTCCTCGACCAAGAGGCCTTCCACTACTTCCAGGATCGCTCTGTGCAGTCCATCTCCAGCTCGGTGGACCTGTACCCAGGCCACAGTAACGCCCATGGTAGTGCCTATAGCAGTGGCCGGGGGAAAATGCGTGCACCTTCAGCTTCCGTGGACATGGCGGACAACGCAGATTCTCTGGGAGAGGAGCAATGCTGAGGACGGCTAACCGCAAAGACTTTTTTATGGTCTGAATATATTCCAACATGGAGTCGTTAGGATTGAGAACTCTCTAAGAGAGTCTAAGAACTCTCGGGAAGACAGTTATGATTTGTGATGGACCTATTTTTGGGGCGTGTATAAAAATGAGTTTATATTTGATTATATAAACAAAGGTGAAATATTTTGTCCATATGTGAAAAGGAAAGAAATGAAAATTATGCTAAAACTGTGATGAGAGATTGATTGTTGATTGTGAATTGAGAACTGGGACAGTTTCTGAACGTAGCCATGAAAGGTGCACTAACACTGCCACACAAATAACAATGCATTGGCTATCAACAGGGTGTCTGCGGGTTCTTAATTAAGTAGTCCGAAATTACATTTTACAGATTAACAGCCTGAAGTACTAAACTGTAAAACTCAACTCTATATTTAATAACGTTTCTTTATATGCAAGTTAGTTTGAAATAACTTTTGAGGACTTTCAGAGGCTGTTCTAAGGATGCCATTTTGTTGTTTTTTGGAACTTACGTTTATGAAAACGTCTTGATGTTACCTGCAGACACCCTGTTAGACCGAAATCTGAAGAATGGTTTTATAGCCACTGCCAGACATGCAAGTGTTGCATTATCTATCTATATATAAATATATATCGAATGTCCTCCATCGCTGAATATGCCTTCGTGTTGAAAACAGCAGATTAGCCGAGTGTTTACATTCGATCCCCAGAGAAGCACAGTGTGCAGTGTTTGTCAGCCACAACAACCCAAGACTTGATAGTTTCAGCATCTCGAATCGTTGATTAGATTAGCCTGTTCTTGATTTTGTGACTTTCATATGCATTACTGAATTGTTGAGCAATGGCGATCAGTGGCCAGGCCTGTTTATTTCATTTATTTATTTACTTCAAATAATTTTTTATGATCTTACTGTTAATGTATAAGTAATTGAATACATTCTTCTTTGAACGTATTAAAATCTATTTATCTATGTATGCATTACAACCATTTGATGAAAATAAGTTCCAGACTGATTTATAGCTTTTGTGTTTTTCTTGAAAAGCATCTATTCAGCTCCATGTGTTAAATACACACACAAAAAAAGAAATGTCACAAATCTCACATATTGTATCCTGCTATATTATTGCAAAGAGCAGCTCAGGACTGTTTTTAGTAAATGAGTATGCGATATCTTCTGGTATCGTCTGATACTACCAGGATTTCAGCACACAAAATAAAGATAAGATAAGATAAGATAAACTTTATTAATCCCTGAAGGGAAATTCAGGTAAAAGGTGATGGGACATGCCAAGCTGGGACTATTCGCAGGGCATGGGTGCTTGGTAAATAATAATAGACACATCTCTGAAGAAAAGCACACCTTTCTTTTCTGGCTCTGAGAATGTTTATCCCTCATCTGCAGTAATCTATGGCCAAGTAATATGTGTGTTTTATTTCAACAGGATTTATGGCATGTGAGCCCTTGATTTTGACAAAATTTACTGGAAGTCATAAAAATAGCAAGTAGCAACATGTTGAAGATCCTGTGTTCAGCAGAACAGCGCAGATGAAACTTCATCTTGGGTTAACTTCAGCTGAGTGAAATCAGACATTTTAACAGATCCTTCCCCATCATTTTAATATTATAGGCTATTTTGTGTAGATTCATTACATTTAACTTTAGCATTAAAAATCCCTGATTGCAGCTTCAACACAATGATGGGCGGGGCTTCTGGTGTACACCAAAACCCAGCAATTTTTATAAAAACATTTTTATATCGATGGCTTGAATGGCGTAATGGTCTATTTCCTTTGAGCTACTCTCTTTTTTAGCAGAGTAAACACATAGAGCATCTTGGACTGAGAAGCTGATTGCTTCTGATTTCAGAAGTTTATGGACCTTGTGCCAAAAAACGAATGATACTTCCCGCACCTGTGACACAGATGGTGGCATATTTTGTACCGTCATGCCTGCAAAGGAACTGTCAGGCTGATTAATACCCTCTTGGGTTCTTTTGATTACATTCCCTCTCGCTTCATCAGTTGCTCTCAATCACTGCAGTAACACACACACTCCTAGTGGACCAACCGATGGATCTTGATGAGGACACATGATGTTGTCATGTTTTATGGTCAAATAGAGAAAATCTGCTGCTGAGAAAGCAATGTGCACCATCTTAACCCTGAAACCCTCACCTATCCTTTCATCCATTCATCTCCCCATTTCCTGTCAATCCTCCAATGTTCATTTTAATAGCTAATTCGGTTTTAGTTGAAATCTTAATCTTTAGCGGAAATAGATAATAGTTTTAGTTGTATTTTAGTCATTTGGCTATTTTTGTAATGTGCTGTTAGAGGCAAGTGAGTGCAGTCAGCATGTGCTTTATTACAGCGAATCCAAAAAAATGTTGTGGTTGATCAGAAGTCAGCAAACAAGCAAGAGTCAAAAACAACCAGAAAACAGGAAAACAAGGCTCTGAACTTGACAAAGAAATGCATGATCAGACTTCACAAAAATTCTTTGACACAACAGGATATAAATTGGTAAATTAATAGAAGGCTATAACACAGAACAGGTGAACACAATAGGGCAACAAATGACAGAAACAAAAGCACACGAAGGACCCAAAACAAACCACATGACAAGGAAGCAGCACTCGTTGTGCTGGAAACGATTTGTACCAAGAGGGGGAAATTTGTGACAATTGTTTGTTTTAGTCTAGATTGAGTTCTTTTTCAGTTTCCAAAATGCAAATGCAATAACCTAGCTAACGCATTATGTAACAGGGGTGGATCCCAGTGTAGTACGCCAAAAATTCCTGCAATTTAATAGACAACTTAACTAGTACGGATTCACAACATTGTGGAGATAGGATTTGCACTTTTCTAGTTGTCACAACATTACATTGTCACAACCTTACTTTGCTACAACAAAACCTAGACCCTCGTTGTGGAAACATTGTGGCTATGTAATAACAACATAATTTGTTTAGCTGGGAATTTCTTAAACGACAAATTTTAAAACCTGATTTCTTTGAAACTCATTGTTGCATTTTGCCTAGAGGAACTATGATCACTGAATCTTTGGAAGGAAATTAGTAGAAGCCTAACTTGCTTCGTGGACATCCCAAAACAATGAAGGTAATAGGTGTCCTATTGGCATTTTTAAAAGCACCGTCTCAGTATTTAATAAGTACGTGAACTGTGAACTGTCAGAGACTTTATCCGCTGCTTAAAATGAAAAGGAGTAACAATTAGTCCTGTTTGACAAGGGTCACTGCATTACAACAGCCGAGGGAATTGTTCCAATTAAAAAACGGACTGCGACAGCAATGATGGACAATTATCTCTCAGCACAGGAATAAAGACGACTTCATTTGTCCCTATTGAGTTTTACATACTGAAATGGCGTTTATTTCATTAGACCTTGTGGCGTGGCTGGAGTTCACGAGCTCAATTTCAGCCCTGGAGATGAACCAATAATGGGATTTCATTTAAAGACAGCAGATAGAGTCCTAATGAAGGGAAATTCATCATGGTTGCTTTATGGGACAAATCCTTTCGCTAATAATAGTTCATTTAGATCCATAACAAAGTGCTTGCTCATGTTGCATTTCTTCGACCCCCTCATCATGATAAAACATTGTGGGTAGATAAAATTCTTCACAACAGAAAATCTTGGAAGGTCGTATGTGGCTCTAGGAGGTCACACCGTTCTGCTAGTCAAACACACTTCTAGCCATTTGGCAGGTGGGAGGATATACATGGTGCAAATACATAAATACATTATACGTTTACTTTAAATCTAGTTCTTAAAATACACAGTTGGACTTTGACTTTATTTAACTTGTTATATAACTTTAATAGACGTGCAAAACATGTTCTTGCAAGATTTCTTTTTTGCTTGTTTTAAATGTTTCTCAAGGAGCATCCAGGGAGTTTAAGTAAGTAAGTAAGTAAATAAGTAAGTAAGCCAATTCTGATATTCTGGCACCACAAATCTAGGACGCACAAGATTTTTCCCATGAATCTATTTTCAAAATTACCACCTTCTTATATTCATAAATAAGTGTCCTGTATAACCAACGTGTCAAAGTCTACATATTCAGTGTGAGCGAATATGCAATAAGCAGCTTCCGTTCATTCAGTATAAAGTAAGTACTTTATTAATTATTGTACCACAGCACTGTTCTCAAATTCTCAAATCTGATTGGCCAGAAGGTGTTGATTCATTTCAATAACAGCAGCTCTGACAGTATTGTCGCCTGCATGCGTTTGTTCTAATAAATGATCGTTTCTATAGTAACAACTCTTTCACAGGGACTTGGTGTATGGTGGAACCGCTGCCTAACTCAAGGCTAAAAATGAACTGATTTTAAAAACTGTTTTGTTATTTAATAACGAAAAGCATAAATGTTGAAGTTTTAAGTAAGGAGATGTTTATTTCACATTTATATAAGGAGTCTCTAGTGCAAGCTTCTGAAAAACAGCCCTTTTTTATAAGAAATGCCTCAGTCAGATGACACGTTTTAAGTCTGCGTGAGCTTTGTTCTACTGTGACACGTACACATATGATTTATGGCACTTTGGGGCAGGATAATGGCTGGTGCAATCGGATTAGCATTGATGCTTAGCTCTTTGTGTTGCACTGCGTCACCGACCACTGCTAAAGGATTGAGCAGATTTATAAATGCGCACACAGACACTCGTCCTGATTATTCTGCATTAATACATCATCTTATAATGTTACAGGCATGCAATGAACCTGCAATGAAATTTAAAGAAAAAACATTGGCATTATTTCAATAACTCAACAAATACCAATAAATGAAAAGTGTGATAAAAATGGACTACATCCTGCATAATTACGATTTCAGGACTTCGATTTAGAAGTGTTTGGTGACTCCACTGAGTTTGGTCGAAATCAATAAGATACGAAATTATAGGATGTGCTGGATCAAGTGCTATTTTATCTTCTCAATAACGAGCGTGGAAGCCATTTTGTTAAGTTAAACCAGTGATTAATCTGTATCAATATATCAGTATAGTATCAATAATATATTGGCAATATATTATTAGATTTATTGAAGTTTTCACCATCTTCTCATTCATATATCATCATATTAGACTTTTTTATTTTTCGTTTGAATTGCTTTTTTTTTTCGCTATTATGGTACATTACGTTACATTTGACAGCAAAGAAAAAAATTCCTTCTTCAGTCCCTCCCTGATTTCTTTATTTTTTTGTGCTTAAAGGAACATGCTTGTGTGTAATAAATTATTGAGGACATCATCATCATCATCATCATCATCGAGACCTTAAGTCTTCCCTCCTGATGCACAGGCATGTACGCTTTCAGTAACAAAACCAAACTAATGAGGGAAAAAAACAATTCAGTAAAGTCAGCTGCAGCTTTGAACTGACGTACAAGGACATTTACAACAATACACTCATTTCCAGCACTGACACACAATCAATATCTTTATTAGCATGAACTGAATGGACACCTTTTCTCTAGTCTCCAATCACTCCAACACACATCCACTCCACTCTGAGAGATCAATTTGCCTCCGTCCTCCAAATGACGACATTCCAGCTCATTTGTTATTTGTTAATTATGCTGAAGTGTTTGGTGACTCCTCTGAGTTTGGTCGAAATCAGTTCAGATGAGTTTGTCTAAATAATAGACACACAGCCTTGATGGAATCTCCCAGGATTCCTTTTCTCTGGTGCTCATCTCACTTAAAGGTTAAAAAAAACACCATGAACGACTAAAAGCTCCATCTTTACAATTAATATGTCATTTTCAACAGCATCCACGAATCATTTTGAGTTTTATTATTTAAACTTTGGTATGTTGGTTAACAGTAGCACCAGTGGGATATAGCCTTCGCTAAAAGAGAGTGATGCAGCGGCGCTTTAGGCTTTTAGTCAGTCCAGCTCCCTCACCTCCTCATCTGTACATTCTGGTCAAACATATCAGCTTCCAAAGCTTCAACATTCATGCTAACACTGCCGTCAACACCTTCGCGATCAACATCTCATAGATCGCTAGCTAGCCATACCAAATCTTAGCGTAATGTCTGCACCAACGTCTCCACTGCTTCTACACTGGAGTTAAAGTTAAATGTCACTGGAAAATGGTGAGTCCACAAAGAAGCTCATATTCTTTATAAAAAAATGAAATTCATTGGCAAATTGCTTTGGTATAAGAGGAATAAAACACTTCAGAACATGCTGTGAAAGGAAAACAATCTACTTCAAGGTGGTAACAGTGACTCCACTTCATCACACCAATAAGTTGTTGATTATTTGTCTATAACTGCATGCTCCCAAGTGTTTTATTCCTTACTTAACATGTGACACTTAACTCAGAACTGAGCCATAAAAATATCATAATACAGCAATGTAAAACTAATAGTAAATAGCTGACAACATTTTGATAAATTAATTCTATTAAATACAATTGCAATAAATATTTAAATATTTTTGCTTGTTTAAAGCTTGTTAATTTTACAGACAATATTAATACGCATAAATATTATACAATATGCTTCTAATTGATAATAATTTACTGTGTGTGTGTGATCATGTATTTTATACCCAGCTTTCTCCCTGCTCCTTTTTACCGGATTATGTATTATCATTAATGATAGTTTATCCACAAATCTTTATGCATAATCATAATATGAAATTAAGAATTGTAAGAGTTACAACATTGAGATTGGAAATATATGCATAGATTTTTCTATATTTTATTTATTTATAGTGAAAGTATTATGTGTATGAGTTCAGGGAATATTTCTGATATGCTTCCCAAGCCAGTGTACTCCATAATTCTTATTTAAATTGATTTCTTTTTTTTTTTTTCTCTGACGCAAAAACACTTTGATGTTTTTTTTTTCCCACCACAGCTGCTTTATTGGTTATTTATCAGCTTCCTGGACGTCTCTGTCTCCGAGGTATCATGCCAGTTTCATTTATGCATGACAAACGCATCCCTCCAGCGTGAATATTATAAAGCTCAAGCTTGTATGATTAGTGTTAATCAAATTCAGCACACAAACTGATTACAGCTTGATAAATAAAACGGAATCCTCCAGGAATAAATTAATCGATGCCCACCAGTCAATTCTAATTAGGTTTTTGTCACTCTGAGCTAAGGATGGCAGGGTGAAGGAAAGAAATTGCTGCTGTGGATAGGTTTTCTTGCATCTCTGTTCATGTGTGAGTGTGTGAGTGTGTGTCTGAGTGTGCGAATCTCCTAAATGGGTAGCTGTAAGGTGAAAGAAACATCTGCGGTGCCGTATCGGTTCCCGAGTGTGCCAGGTGGAAACAAGCCTCCAGCATTAAAAGTGTACGTTAATTACTGTTTAATTAACCCTGGGGAAAAAATTCAGATCCATCACACCGATAGAGCTTAAGGAGCTTTATAACGTTAACATGTCACATCCATTTCTGTCATCTGATCTACATTGCCGTGATCATTAATCAGCAGCATACAGTATGAATATAATAATAAATAGAGCCATTCTGCGGGGGCCAAGCATGCTTCATAAATACCGCCCCCAGTGCCAGGTTCCTGCCAAGTTACACAAAGTTTCGTGATGGTAGTTCAATGCTAACACTGAGAAATGCATGCTGTAATCTGCTCAGCTGATGTCGGCCGTGTTTTTTTATATAACTCATTCTTACTTATAAATCCATGTACAGATTGGCACAACTACTCACGACACCAAATTTTAGCTCATAATAATAATAATAATAATACTAATAATAATAATACTAATAATAAATCAATTTACATTTTGCCTTTCTCAAAACCAAGGTCTTGAATTTAATCTGAAAGTGGAAAGACAAACAGTGCTAGAAAGTTTAAAGTATCCTTGCATTGAGATGTACTTAAAACCTTAAGATATTCATCTAAAGTTCAATTAATTATAAGTATTCACCCCCCTTGAACATTTCCACATTTTGTAGCATTACAAACTGAGACTGAAATCAAATTCATTGGGATTTATGAAGCATGGTGGTGGTAGCATGGTATTGAGCATTATCCTTGGCCTCTTGGTTACTTTTCTGCCTAATCCCCTCTTTACCCAGTTTTGGTGGATGGCCTCCTCCAGACAGAGTCGTCGTTAGGCCATATTCGTTCCATTTGTAATATTGGATTTAATGACGCTCTGAGGAATGTTCAAAGTTTGGGATATTTTTATAACCAAACCGTGATTAATAGTTTTGCAGAACTTTCCGTTCGGCATGGGTTTTATTCTGAGCAAATCAAAAAATCATAATCCAAATCCAGAGTAAAACACAGCTAGGATGAGTTATAACCCATAATCAGAAACAAGGGGAAACAGACAAGACTCTAAACCAGGAAAATGTGAAACTAGAAAATACTTAGAATCACAGCAATCAAGGTCAGGACTTTCAAACTTTGAAACAAAAGCATGATAAAACTTTGCAAAACAGACATTGACACAATGGTGTATAAAAAGACAAAACCAGTCAGAACAACAAAACAAATACATGGCATTTGTCACCATGGCAACGAGATATGATGGGGGAAAACCATGGCACTTCAATGCTTTTAACTGGATAAAAACATTACTCAGCTAGTGTGCAGCATCTGGTGTTCATTTTACTGCAGTAACACAATATCAACTTCCTCTCTCTAAAAATATGCAAATGACAAAATTGTATGAAAAAGAAATTTTCCCAGGACATCTGCCTGGTTTTCAGTCAATACTATTTAAACGTATGTCACGTTGTACTTATGACTTTCAACTCACAATTCAGTGGAACTCTTGTAAGGACATTGGAAGTGTTACAAAATTGTATGTATTAACTTCTTCACTTTCCATTCCATAATCGAATGTTGTTTAATTTCACATAAAAGTTGTCCATTTGGGAACCATTGTACCTGGCCAATCACATAAAATGTCACTGGGTGCACTTTTTACCTAATGAGGTCCAGGTGGAACAATGCTACTTTTTTAATACTTTTTTTTTTTTTTAAAGGTTTATATCTCCCCAAAAAAGGGCCACAATGAATTTGTTTCCTGTGTATTCCATAATAGCTGAAATGTCAGGAGAAGCGAGATACAGAGAGACCCAGTGGCATGCTAAAGGTTGCCATGTCATGTGCCATCATTGCCAATCACTATGGATTAAAGCTGTGTTCTGATTATAAATCATTTTTCAGCAGACCAGCCATCATCACCCTCTCCTGAACTTTGACCCCACAGAGCACTGATGTGACACCATGGATCAGAACATCAATAGACGAGGTGACCATCTGCCTGCTAATGGCTAGTAAATTGTTCAGGCTCTTCTGCTGGATCTAATACAGATTCAGAGATTCACTGGCTCTGTGATTCGGAATCAAACTTTCAATGGCTCTGTGATTCTGATTCAGATATTCACTGGCTCTATTATTCATATTCATAGATTCACTGGCTCCATGATTCTGATTCAGAGATTAACTCCCTCTATTATTCATATTCAGAGATTCACCGGCTCTGTGATTCAGAGTCAGATATTCACTGGCTCTATGATTCTAATTCACAGACTCACTTTTACTGGCTGTATGATTCATATTCGGAGCTTCATTGGCTCTATGATTTAGATTCAGATATACACCAGCTCTATGATTAAGATTCAGAGATTCACTGGCTATATGACTCAGATTCAGAGATTCACTGGCTCTCTGATTCAGAAGTTTCTGGCCATCTCATTAACTGCTTCTCTGTTTCTTTCCTACTGTCATTTCCTCGTGTCTTCGGTTCTCCCTCTGAGGATGTCAGGAAGGTATTCAATAATGGAATTCAAGGAAATAGGAATCGACGCCACACATTTTCCACGAGGCGTCCTTGCTCGCTGAAGCATCACTTATTGATGACTTGTTAGCCAGCTGTATGGCCTGTCACCGGGAGTAATGCACAACATGATTACACACTGAATTAACATCAATCACAACATTATTAGTGGCTCTCTTCGGTTCTCTGAGTGTCGATGTTTTAATGATTCAAAGTGAGAGACTCATTAGCGACTCAGACTCATTCAGATTCAGTTCCAGACCATTTTTTATTCATCCATTTTGTCCTATTTTCACCTGGTTATTACTCTCATTTAGGATTTCAGTCCAACAAAAATCCTGCTTTTAATATTGTGCCAAGCAGTTTAAAAAGTAGCGAATGAAATACTCTGTGCCATGCTGTTATAGGAAAATAATCAACAATGTGGTGTGAGTGGTGTGATTTAATGGAGCTACGGTTACAACCCAAAGTGGATTAATTTTCCAATAACAGCACGTCCTGAAGTGTTATACCACAGTAATTTGTCAAAGAGTACAATTTTAAATTTATTAATGAACAACGTCATGCTTTTTTATCAATTTATGGTTACATTTAAGGTTGTGGATGTTATAAAACAAGTTAATTATAGCAGCTAGGAACAGTTGACTCAACAGCACTGTGGTGTATAATTTATTTCCAAATGCAAGTACCTTTAAAACAACTCTATACTAATAGGTTTCATGATAGCGTTTCATATGTAAATGAAATATGCAGGTGAACTTGGGTCTGCTCTGTCACTTCTTAAAGTTATTTGATCAGCACCAGAATTAATGAAGGGTTTTTTTTTTCTGCTTTTCACTCTGAGAACATGGCGACCATTCATACGTTCATTTTTCTCAAAAAACTTTTAGCTTTGCCTGTTATAAACCGCTGTGCCGCAGCCACCATGAGGCTACTTAACCTTTAAAAGGAGCTTCATGAAGCTTTCCAAACTATCGCAGCACTTTAGGCAGTGTTTAAAATAATATTCCCCAAGCTCCGAATAATGCTATAATGATTATTTAGGCAGTTCTCCAACAGCTGGGCAGTCTAATGAATACTATTCATTTCAGCCACGGATTAATCTCTTTAGTCTCTCTTTGTGCAGTTATCCATATGGCACCCATATTATGTTCTCATTTAGACTCAGTCTTTTAGCCTGCCTATATTTAGAGCATCAGTTTCTTTTCTTTTATGGGCTGGAGTTTGTTAAAGCTCTAGTGTGGATGCCCAGCTGGGGAGGAAAATCCATTTGGATCAATAGAAGGGATTTCTTCAAGAACATGACGGAAAATGCAACACTAATATAAAGAGAACAATAGAACTGCAGTATAGTAGTGAAAAGGACAGATATTAACAATGCATGAAGTAAGGAATGAAACACTGCGTGTTGTACGGTTATAGGAAAATAATCAACGACAGAGTGGTGTGATGAAACGGAGTTACTGTTGCCATTCTGAAATTGATTCCTTTTCCATCCGTTCCTTCCGTTTTATTCATTTCTAGTTGTGGAGCGTCCTCAAAGACAAATTAATTCCTGTTATCACTTATGTTATAACAGCTGTAAACTGTCATTCTGTCATCAACCTCTCTCTTTCTCTCTCTTTTCTTAATCTCTCTTGAAGTGAAGAAAACCAAAAAATAGTTGCAAACTCATCTGTTGCGTTAACAAAGCGCTGACACTGGAGACTCCTTCCATAAATGTTAAATAAATGTGTCCTTACAGAAACCTGTCTCTGTTTACAGAGTTAGTGATGATCAGCATATCTGCAGGTGATCTATCCTCAATAAGGAGAGGAAATAATGAAATTAAAAGTAAATATTAAAAAAAAAAAAAATGGCACAAGCCTAGGTTCGGGGCAAGAAATATCACTAATACTAGAGTGTTTTTTTTTAAATATAATTTACTAATAAACTTCATCCAGAGGCAGTTGTGAGAGGTGATTATCTCGTAACAGGTGGATATTATTCCCTGAACTCCCCCTGAGGCTGAAGTTAATAGCTTAAACGAACTGCCAAAATGAATTCCATCATATTTGACCTTTTTTTTTTTTTCAGCCAACGCTTTTTCAATTCACAGGAGAGAGGTTTGGGAAATGCATGCAGGTTTCAAGAAACTTAAAAAAACCTTGGAACTTGGAACTGAAAAACTTCTTAACTTCCCTGACTTGTCTCAATTGCATGCCTGTCAGCACCCAGAAGGCTCCTTTTTCAGCAGTAATGATATCTTCGCTCTCCTCTTTAACATTATTGTACCCTCCTTACTTAAGAACCTTAGCCTCCCTCACCTCAATTACATCTCCGTTTATGCATTTGGTGCAGGCTTTTATCAAGCACGGAGCTGTTATAATGATACGAGGACCATTGAATGGAGAGGAGCTGGAGGAAGAATCACGAATGAACTCACACACACTCTCAGAGAGCTCAACACGGGGGTTGGAGTAAATGCTGGTGCTCTGAAGTGCTAGAAAATCTAGTCACGAGCCAGTAAAATGATGCAAGTTGAAGAATTTAGATGTAATCGTGTATTAAGAGTCATCTAGCATCTTAAAGTATAACTGCTGTAATGGTAAATTGATTGAGTCCACTGGTAGGTCAAGCTAAACGCCGACCAATCAGGATCTTATAAATAAACAGAAACCACTTAAAGTTATTCCTACCCTCAGAAAATGGGGGAAATAAATGAAATGTATTCATCAATATGACTGTGAGACATGATTTGATCAGCACGAACGCTGACTCAGCAGGAACACAACTCATTTCCTTCACTCTTTCAGCATCGCTCTCTATAACACGAGACTGATTTATATCTCCATCTACACTTTAAAAACAAACATTTCTAGAAAAGTCTTTTGCAGGGTTATCTTTGTTTTTTTTTTTATCTTTATTGCTTTCAGAGATGTTTCTAAAGAAAACTTTTTTTTTGTAAAAGATTTCTAATAGAACCCTTTTTTGTGTAGAGTTTAGACTAATCTTTTAAGTTAAGTTGATCCTCTCTTCATTAAGGAGGATTAACCCTTTCATTCAATGTCTACATTTATAGCTCATTGATTTTAGGCAGTTTTTAAAGGAAAATATAAGATAGAGATCAACTCCTAATCACTTGAGACAATTACTGCATTATAATTTAAAATAAATGACATTTTTTTTGCTTGCTAGACAATTTGCCATTCTAAATGCTGGATATATGATATATTGTTATAAACTTTCACAAAAAAAAAGATTAATATTTTAGATTAATATTTCAGACTCCAATGAACACCTTCACTGAACACATTTTTTTAAACATACTTTAAATTTTTTTTTTAAAAATTGACTTTTTTTTTTTACTCTAAAATCAGCTACATATTTGCGACAATCTTAAACTGTGTAAATGTTGTACATGTCAAAGAATATTGTTATATTTTGTATAATTTTGGTCATCTTTAGACCTGAATGTTACCCAGTTTGGAACATTTTTTTAAATGTCAGGTATGTTTTATCCTTTTTTTTTTTTCTTTTTTTTTTTTTAAAGACAATCCATTTGCTTTTTTCCCCCTAAAAGTCAAAATTCAATGCAATTTTACATATCATCTAAAGAATCTGGAGATATATATTTTTTACATACTTTTTGCATGAAAGGGTTAAAATGAACATCAAATTGGAAAGATTGTTCTCATTTCCTCCTCTGCTTTGCTCTACATTTCTGTCCATAATTCAATGCAATTTCACAATGTTTGGATTCAAATGGAGTCTATAAAAGAGATCATTCATTATGAATAAGGTCTTTATGAACTTCAGTGAAATGTCCTGCTTATGGTGGAGATCAGAAAGTCAGGAGCTTTCTTCTGCTGCCATCTAGTGCCATAGATAACAACTACACTGACTTCCATCTGTCACGATGCAAAGCCATGATGCTGGAAGTCGGCCACAGAGCTGTGAAGCTACTAGCTGGTGTCGCTTGTAGTTTGTCTCTTATGGCCGTGTAGGTTTAAAAACATTGCTTATGAGCTTATTAACGGCTTTCACAACTCTCTCGAAGTTAGTCCAGAACCTTCAAGAGCTTCCACTGTTCTTCAGATTTGTGAGTGGGGAACTGAAGAAATGTCGGACCACACGCGCCGCGGGATAGGACCAAAGAATCATTCGAACCGTCTGTTGCAGTAACGTGTCATATGTAATTTGCATAGTAATTGCTCATTGCTCTGTCACAAAATATATTACATATAAATCTCAGCATACGTACATTAAAGGTTCCATCAGTGATTTTGGCATAATCTGAGACTGCACAATTATTGTTCCCTTCAAAGCCACACCCCTAAAATATGCAAGAACCGACATTCGATATGACTAACAGCAGAGTAAAGACACCTCCTTGTCCTGATTGGCTGGATGTTAGTGGTCCTCCTCATGTTTTTTTTTCTTCTTCCGATTATCACCTGAGGCGTCACCGAAACCGAGTTTTTCCTTTACGCAGAAATGCATTAATCTTTTTTTTTATTCAGTAAAAATATCTAAACAGTTTTGAGACCCAACTTTAATATTATTATTCTTTGCCTGACTATAATGTCATTGTGACGCTGTTAATTATTATCTTAAATAAGCATACACACACACACACACACACACACACATACACACAATGGTTTTTTTTGACAATATGAGAAAGATCATAGTTCATGAATGTGCAGGATACGACATCAACCACAAGGAGGACTCAGCTTGTCATAAATAATATTAAATTTTTTTTTTTCAGTATGAGTGGCTCGCTCTATATTTAAATATATATAAATATATAAATGTAAGATAATAATCAGTCTTCTGACAGCTCACTTATTATTTCAGCCAATGCAGTGGCTTAGAAAATAGAACTCTATATAATATACAGTATATGTAATGTAATATATAATATAATATAATATAATAGGAAAATATATATTTTGCAGAAATATTATCCACCAACTGAAAAAAGCAGAACTATATGCTACATGTTGTATGTTATAAAATAAAAGGCAAAGAAGAAAAAACAAATTGAAGTAATTTTTAAAAGAGAAATCAACATGCATGATTATAAATTATAAATATTGGAACGGTTAAGTAAGAAGTAAAACACTCCGTGTCATGCAGTTATAGGAAAATAATCAACATCAGGGTGGTGTGATGAAGCGGAGTTACTGCTACTAATCTATAGCTGATTATTTTCCTATAACAGCACATCCTGAAGTGTTTCATTCCTCTTATACCACAGGAATTTGTCAACAATTACATTTTTTAAATTAAAGAACAACGTCATAGTTTGTATCCATTTATAGTTACATTTAATTATTTATTTCCTGCTAGCTCTTATGTTGCAGCAGCTGTAAACAGACGTTCCATCACCAGCCTCTCTTTTTTCTCTCGTAGCTTCTTGAGAAAGTGCAACGTGCAAACTCGTGTGTCCTGAAGATGTCAGAAAACTTAAAGCTTCACCTCTGACTGTTACAAAGCTCTGACACTGGAGACTCCTTCCATAAATGTTAAATAAACATCTCCTCCTTCTTCGCCATATCATCAATTACGCAATATGGAGCATCAACCATACAAGTCCCTGTGCATGAGTTGTTACCACGGAAACGATAACGTATTAGAATGTATTCTTATAAATCTATGATTAGATCCGATTTGACCAATCAGAATCGAGAATTTGACAATGCTGTGGTAAAAGATAGCAATTTGAAAGGAAAAAAAACCATCACTGGATTTATAGAGCTCGCATTCTGAATTAACAACTTTCCGAAATGTTCCATTCTGTCAGTATTTTCGTCAGATTTGTCGGATTTCATCTAACTTCCTGTTTGCTGTACGTTTGCACAAATCTGGCAGTGTGAAGAAGGCAGTTACTTAGTAGTGACACCATCTGTCCAGCTTTCTTTTTCTCTTCCAGTGAAGATAAACAATTCTCTTTGAATTGCACACACACAGTTCCTTGCACACACACACACACACACACATTAAACCCCTGTCACAGCCTGTTCTGGGGTAAATTATGCTCTGTGTCTGTGTGTGTGTGTGTGTGTGTGAGAGTGCGTGCTCTTTGCAAAACTGCCCATGCTGAAGAAAGTAAAGAACGTGGAGATCAATCCAGTTCACACTGACGTAGAACACTACTAAGTATGCACAGAGACCAGAAGATGGACAGATCGAGAAGAACAAAAATGCAAAACGAGGAGCGGCACTACATATTCCATGTAAAGGGAACTAAACAAAGAGCAGCCGCCTCCATCCTCCAGCCACCCTCCCTTCCTCCCTTCACTCACTCCCTCCTTCACTCACTCCCACCCTCCCTTCTCTAGCACTTGCTAAAAATATTTCTTTTTTTTTTGAGCAATGCTTGTGGATCGCCTTTGATCCGCGCGCCACTTGGGGCGCCGTGCGTCATCTCTGACGTCATCTGAGAGTCTGAGGGAGAGAAAGAGAGAGAGAGAGACGCTCTCTCAGTGTAGGTGGACCGCCTCGGCCTTTATAAGGAAAAACAGCAAAAATATTTAACCCCTGTGTTCTGTCCGGGTTTAAACCAGCTCGTTGACAGAAAATTTAAATTTTCTGGAATATTCTTTGGAGTATGCATGATTGTTATGAATATTACACATATTCTGTCCATCTCTTTCAGTCCAATGCAAACGTTTACACCCCCCCAATAGTGTCTAGGTGGGAAAAAAAACAAAATGTGGGTGTATCCTGAAACAAGAAAAAAAAAAAAGACATTTTGCCATGATCTTTTCAGTTTTCATGACCTGATTTTAAAAAAGCAGATATGTCAAAAAATTATTTTACAACTGAAAGAATCCAAGAAGTATCCAGAAGCTGTTCAGAGGTTGGGGATATTGTTAAAGGCAAATCTTAAAAGAATATTTTTATCATATTCATGGAGATCATTTAGATTTTTTTTTTTTTTTTTTTTTTGCATGATTAATATCTTTAACAAATTTTTCATCTATTTGACCATTTTTCTTACTTAAAAAAAGAATATTTCTGAAAACACTCTAAACGCCTTGTTGCTATAAATTTAATGTTCTACAGTAGCAGCTCATTCACACCATGCCATCATGTTTTATTTCTTACTTGTCCTTGTTTAATTTTGTCCCAAGTGTCTGCAGACGTTTGCGGCCAACTTTTGTGTGTTGGGTTTCATAAATATTAATTATTTTGCTGATAATCAGTGGTCAAATTGCAAAATAAGAAATATGTAAAAATAAATAAATAAATAAATAAATAAATAAATAAATAATTGAAGCTATAGTAGGTGTAAATGACAAGGTTTGGGGGTGGAGCTAATTATAAAAAACTGTTTTTAAATTGCTCTGTAATTTTAAAAAAAAAATCAATCAATCAAGAAATCTATATATTCTAATTATAGAATTATAACAAATATGCATGTATATAATTTATATGTTGTAATAGTGTTGGGGTAAAACAGAAAATAAAGGTTAATAGGACAAACTATTAGTGTTAATTAGTAAACAGAACTGTGTGTGTGTGTGTGTGTGTGTGTAGAATCATTTACATTTACATATGTACATGCTCACATGCGGATAATGTGATTAACTGCTGTGTTAACTAATTAATTCCTCAATCAAAGCTCCTAATTCAATTATCCCGAATCAAACGGAATTCCACGGACAAACCTGAGCCTCTGACAGGAATCCGAATGATCCCATGACACACTCGGAACTCTTTCTACACTTTTCCTCACCTGCACTATAATTATCGCCTGAAATGAACTAATCGGAAAGCAGTCGATATCAGGATGACTGCGTAATCAGATCCAGATCTAAATGTAACTCAACACACACACACACACACACACACATACACACACACACACACACACGCTGTTACTTGGCAACAACACTGTTACCAAGAGACTGATTGCAAGGGATGCTGGTTTCCATGGTAACGGCGGTGGCTGAGTCATCCGCAGTGCAGCATGGTGAGGCGTTTAAGTTCCGAAAGTCACACTGAAAGCATCTCTTACATCACACACCAGGATGAGATCTGGCACAGCACCCTCAACACACATCGTGTACGGTGTGTGTACGGTGACATGGCGCTAACAGTCGAACGAACACACTCGGCCATCAACACACTCACTACATAACATCACATCTAGTTACTATCAGTTATCAGTTTACAAGTAACCAAATCACTGTTCGTCAAATTACAGGTTTACATTAACACGTTCGTTCTAATACGTTATTGTTTCCATAGTAACAGCTCATTCACAGGGACTTGTACGGCAGATGTTTAACATAAACTGTTTTAAAAAATGTGAGTAATTGTTGTGAGAGTGTTTTTTGTAAGGAGATGTTTATTCAAGATTTATTAACAATGTCTCCAGTGTCAGTACTTTGTAACAGTATGTTTTGTAGTATGTTGTAAAGTTGTAAAGTTTTGTAGTTTGTTGTAATTTTGTAAGGTTTTGTACTATGAGGTATGTAGTGTGCTGTAAAGTTTTGTATTGTAAAGTTGTTTTGTAGCATGTTATAAAGTTGTTCCATTTTGTAGTATGCTGTAAAGTTGTTTTGTAGTGTGTTGTACAGTTAAATTTTGTAATATGTTGTAAAGTTTTGTAGTGTGTTGTAAAGTGGTTATGTTTTGTAGTATGTTGTAAAGTTGTAAGGTTTTGTAGTACGAGATTTGTAGTGTGTTGTAAAGTTGTAAAGTTTTCTAGTATGTTGTAAAGTTCTTAAGTTTTGTAGTATGCTGTAAAGTTAAATTTAGTAGTTTATTATGACATTATAAAGTTTTGCAGTATGTTGAACAGTTACATTTTGTACTATGTTGTAACGTTGTAAAGTTTTGTAGTGTGTAGCACAGGTTTTGTAGTATATTTTGTAGTATTTTTTTAGTTAGTTTTTTACTATGTTGTAAAGTTGTATGGTTTTTAGTGTGTTGTAAAGTGGTATGATTTCTTAGCATGTAAAGTTGTTAAGGTTTGTAGCATATTGCAAAGGTTTTAAGTTCTAAAATTATGTATGCTGTAAATTTACATTGTGTACTATATTGTAAGGTTTTAGTAGTTACAAATTTTAGTTACAAATTTTATAGTATGCTGTCAAGTTGTATGGTTTGAAGTTTTGTTGTTACATTTTGTTGTACGATTTCATGAAATCTCTCTGGTATCATTCAAATATTAAAGAAATAAAAAACCATCGAGGCCAGTCTCATACTGTCACACCACTCAGAGCAGAGGTGTTTGTGATTATAATGAACATCCTAAACATTTCTTATAATGCAACATGCAACAATCCATAATGCATAATAAACCTAGCTATAAAGTATAATACACTTTCATAAATAGTTATAACAATGTGTATAATGCCTTATGAATGCATTATGATATTTATGATATGAATGTATTCATAGTTCCTTTTAAATATGACCTCCATACAAAGAGTTACTGTTACATATCAGCAATTACATAGAAACGAGAACGTATTAGAACGAGAGCATTAATATAAACCTGTGTTTTGCAGCTGCACTACTGTCAGAGCTGCTGTTATAGGAAATGAATCAACACCTTCTGACCAATCAGAATCCAGACATGGATGCCTCTTCTCTGAGCCTCCTGTATCTGCTCTGCACACACACACACACACACACGCACTTCTCCAGCCACATTTTTATCGTTGGTGGTTTGATTTGACTGCCAAACGTAGGAGAGCAGTGCCAGGTGCAAACGCTTCTCAGTTCTACACTTAACACTTTTTGCATAATTTTCCAGCTCGGCACTGTCGTTAGATAACGCACTCACCGAGGACAAAAATAAAACGCCTAATCACACACGCTCTCTCATTATCCTTATATAGTATTTATATAATCAGTTTTGCCTTTAGGGTTCCTTTTCAAACACTGTCGAGTAGTTGATTGTGAGAGAAAGGTGGAAAATATGGGCTGAAACCCTTGTGCTTTGTGTTTTTATTGCTAAACCATAAAAGCCTGAACGTCTACCTTTTCGCACTGACGTGTGCCCTAATCTGGCGTAAACACAGCTTTATGACAATCCCCAGGCCTGTCGTTAATTTGTGTGCTGTTGTGGAGCGGGGCTGATAATAAGCAGAGCCATTGTGTGGTGTATGTGTAGGGAGTAGAGGGGGTGACCCCGGCTCTCTCACACTGGCACCACTCTCACTCAGGATGAATCCCAAGTGGCTCACTAGTCTTGCTATAAGTGCACTACATTAGCAGGGAAATAATGGCTTCTGCGTCTCATGTATATACATGTACACTTAGACAGAAGGCTTGTAACCCCCACGGTTATAAAGGGTCCATACAATTCCCTGTTTATTTATTTAAAAAGAAAAGATCATTATTCGCCAGAGCTAGGATTTGTTCATCAACTGATGAAAGCCAGCAAGTCACAGTTGTGTCCATTTCTTTTTCCACTCTAAAACAGCTGCTGATTCTAAGAAAGAAACACAGCTGGAAATTAATTAATTGGATATGAAGTTTTTTAACATGGTCTAATTGTTTGCATGATCAGAGCCAGTGAATAAGCATGGACTTGAAAAAAAAAACCCATACAGCTATAATGCAGATGTAATGATCACTTTTGGTACAAATAATCATTAATCTAAAGCCGAGGGGAGTGTTAGTGGAACCAAAATAATTACAGCAATAAAATCTTTCAATTTATGTCAAATATCTGAAGTTGCAGGTTTATTAGTTATGAACCTGTATGCTTAATACACTAGTGACTCCACGTATCTGATTCCTTTTCCCATAATTATTAGCAATGCAAACAATATATTTTAAAATTGGGACAAAAAATCCTTTCCTCTGTAAATGTAAAAATAAAAAAAAAATTAATATTGCTGCATTTTATTATTATAAATTATATTAATAAATAAACCAATAAATAATTTAAAACAATTAGTACATTGGGTAGAATTAAGCCAATTTATATGTTAGAAAAATCATTTTAGTATTCCACAATAGTTCCACTTTCAAAAACAAACAAAAAAACAAACAAACAAGCAAATAAACAAATAAATAAATAAATTCATTTTTATTCATATTTTATTCAATTCATATGCTGTAAAAAATAACAAAAAAATATTGTTCCACTCAAACAAGTACATAAATAATGAATGAAGGAATAAATGAATTCATAAATAACTTCATCTGTCTGAAAAATTAATTTTAATGCATTTTAATATTTTTTTGTCATTTTATTAAAAACAGTGTTAGTATTGTTTCAGTTTAAAACATGAATAATAAATCTGCTGGAAAGATTTTTTTAGAATATTGTTTCACTTTTAGAAAATATTATTAATAAACAAAAACAAAAACAAACAAACAAACAACTAAATAATATGTAGAATTAAGAATTAAGAAATGTAATATGTTGGAAAAATATGATTTTAGTATTGTTCTGCTTAAAAAAGGAATAATCAAATGAATGAATGAATGAATGAATGAATGAATGAATGTAAGTCTGAGTCAAATGTATCATAAGGGTTGCTGCATCAGTAACAAATGACCTGGCAATAAAAAAGACAATCCCATAATCCCCTTTTCTAGAAATTTGAGATACCACGACCCCCCATCCCCCCCACCACACACACTCACACACCATACACACACACACACCATACACACACACACACACACACACACACACACACACACCATGCACACACCCCCTGCATTGATGCATTATTAAGAGGGTGCACTTCTCTCTGCACCCCTCTCCTAACTCCTAACATCACCGAAAATCCCTTCATTATTCATGTCGCGTGAATGCGCAGCGCTCTCTAACAGGCGTATAGGATTTCTGCGTGTATTGTGCACGCGCTGTCCAATGGCGGAGGCGCGAGCTGGGGGCGAGTGGGTGCGAGCGCGAGCGCGCGCGCGGGTGACGAGCTATAAATAGAGCAGCTCTCTCTTTGTGGAGGAGCACGCGCACTGCATGCATAACAAGGTAAAGGTGGAGCAGGAGAGTTCAGTTCATCTGCTGTAATTATTATCAATATTATTAACAATATACAGTATTATTACATGTTTATAGTAATTATACATGTATTTATTAATATTATGCTCCATATTGTGTAACTGTTGATATGGTGACGTTTTCTGTAAGGAATATTTAGCATTTATGGAAGGAGTCTCCAGTGTCAGCACTTTGTAACAGTCAGAGCTAAAGCTGTAACTAAGTTTACGCGTCGAGGTTTCTTGCTCACATGACAAGCTGTGATTTTTTTTTTTTGTTTACATATTAACTTCATGAAAGTGAAGAAAGAGAGGCTGGTGATGGAACGATTGTTTATAGCTGCTATAACGTAAGTGAGAACAGGAACGAAGTTGTTTCGCGGATGTTCCTCAACATTAAATGTAACTATAACTGGATAAAAAGAATGACTAGTTCATTAATAAATAAAATGATTGTAAACATTGACAAATTGCTGTAGTATACGAGGAATAAAACACTTCATGATGTAAAAACAATCAACTTCAGTGTCGTAACATAACTCCGCTTCATCACACCACTCCATCGTTGGTTATTTTCCTCCAACTGCACAACACTGAGTGTTTTATTCTGTACTTAAGATACAGTAAGGAATGGCTAAAAACGTACACACAAACATATCCTATCACAGTACTCGAAGACAGTGTTATGATACGTGATATGTATCAGGATGTATTATTTTGCTGGGGTTTTGCTAAGAAAGCACCAACAAGGGGAACTACAAGTACAACTATAAAACATATGGGTTTTTTTTTTTTTTTTTAAGAGAAATGTCAGGTCAGTTGTTTGTAGCTTTGTAGGCCCATTCTTCACATTTATAACTACCTCCAGCGTCTTCTGTATCTTCTGTATCCTCATATCTGCTCTAAATTTATCAGTCTACCATCTTAAAATGAAGTTCGGACATCATTACAGTTGTTTTGGGTTGTTTTGTCCACTTTTCATTTTGGAATTTAGATTATTTTTTGTAGATAACTACTAATGGAAGTCACAGTGGCTCAGTGGTTAGCATTGTTGCCTCGCACCTTCAGGGTTGGGGGTTTGAATCCTGTCTCCGCCCTGTGTGTGTGTGTGTGTGTGTGTGTGTGGCGTTTGCTTGTTCTCCCCACGCTTCAGGGATTTCCTCTGGGTACTCCAGTTTCCTCCCCCAGTCCAAAGACATGTGTTGTAAGTTGATTGGGATTTCCAAACTGTCCATTGTGTGTGTGTGTGTGTGTGTGTGTGTGGCTTTGCACTCCATCGAGGGTGTCGCCTGGCTTGTGCCCCAAGTCCCTTGGGATAGAGTCCATGGACCCTTTGTAGGATAAGCAGTACAGAGACTGGATGGATGGATGGATGGATGGATAACTACTAACAAAATCAAGGTAGATTTTCTTTTATCCTTTCACAAAACACTGAGGGGAATGCTTACTTAAAAATAATACATATATATATATATATAAAGAAAAAATAATCAATTTTTTCAAATAATATTTTTTACTAGCTCGAGAAACTAACAAGAACTAAAGAAGTAGAATTCAAAGCATCATTTGGGTTTATATAGTACTAAAAAAAGGAAAAGTATTTATATCAATATTCATATGATTGTTATGCAAAGATCACATTTTAATGGATGATGCATTATTATTATTGATGTTATTATTATTATTATTATTATTATTATCATTGCTGCTCGTATCTCTTTAAATGGGATCGGTCTGTTTTTGTGCGCGCGGATGAGAGAGAGAGAGAGAGAGAGAGAGAGAGAGAGAGAGAGAGAGAGAGAGAGAGAGAGAGAGAGAGGCTTTGTGTGCACATACAGGCTGAATAGACACTAGATGCCGTTATTTTTAGCCTCCATCATCGCGCTGTTTGGTTTTTGCGCTTTCGCGTGATCTTTGATTATAGTTATAATAATAGTATTAATAATACTGCTAATAATATTTTTTTAACAATAAGGAGCTCGTCAGATCTCTATGGCAACATCGACACGTCGTAGCATCACTGATCGGCGACGGGCAGGGCCGCTCTTATCGCATATTTATTTATTTCCCCGTCCCTCGTGCGCGCGCGCCGCGACGTTGTGGGAAACGTGAACGCGCCCGGGCTGGAAGGCTTTCACCCACCCATCATGGATTAGTCCTCGCGCGCGCAAAAAAACCCCCAAAAAAACAAAAAAACAAAATACTCCATCATAAGGTAAGATTATTCCGCGTTATAAACCATAATAATAATCATAATAATCATGATGACAACAAGAGCAATAACAACAATAACAATAACAACAAGGACAAACGTGGTGTCAGAATGACGTGCGCGCGAGACGCAAGGATGAACCGAAAACGCTCGCGTGCAGGCTCTTTCTGTTTCCCGGTAATAACGGTGCTCTTCTGGGAAACATATTCATGTTATACATCATGTTATGTTATGTGCAGAAATATAAAGCTGCTCGACTGTTCTGGTGAAGGAAATGAGAACTGAGAAACAGAGAACCGCATCATCATTCGGCTCTTTGTCTATTTTTTTTTTTTTTTTTTTTTTTTGCATCACTCTGCATCATCGATCGTGTATTGGAGCGAGAAAAAAAGCGACGCTGAACGAGCTTTATGACGTCATCTCCCGTTATTCCCATGCTCGAGCTCACACAGGAACAGGAAGGAACTTGGTCATCATGATTGCAGTGATGTTTCATGATTGCTTTCCTTCCACTTCTTTCTTTGGATTGCATTTGGATGGTTTTGTAGGTGTTAGAGGTGTAGCGGAACACGGATACGTTTTTCGGAACGACCCGATAATGTGGTCTAAACGGATACAAATACGGATACGAATAGAACACGTGATATTCGTTTGTTTGTTTGTTTGCGTTTTGTTTTAAGAAAGCTTGCCAGAATAACTAACAGGGCGTCTGACTCGGGATTCCGAACGCAACAACATTTACGCAACTTTTATGCTACGAGCTGTCAGATATGAAGCTCGTGGGAAGACCACGTGAACGTGCGGTGCTGTGTGATGCATTTACTGTGTTCGTTCATTCATCCTTAGTAACTGCCTGCTCAGGGTGGAGTGCTTTGTTTATATTTTGGGAAAAATACCAACTAAATTAATTAGAAAATATCATGGAACATCATAACTTGCGTGAGCGGGATAAGAAAGTTGAGATCAACTATGAACTGGAGTGATGTAGCTGAGGTCGAGGAACTGTCAGAGCCAGAATTCACACACCATGAGGACATTTCTACATCTCGTTACCCCGCCCGCTTCAGTTTTATATCTACATCTGTGTATTCATCTTTATATCCATGTCTACAGATACAGGTGTGAATATTCGGAGCACTAAACAAATACAGATTGTGTCATTTCGTTACACCCTAGTCATATGTCCTATGCATGTTATATGTGCTATAATGCATGCTATGATGCACTAAAACAGATTCTGATTTTGATTTTCAGTCACGATAGTGATTTATTTCCTAATTCCGGATTCGTAGTCCGCCTGCACTGCACAATTTAATTACACCGATTAGTCAGTTTAGTCCAAAATCAGTGCAATATTGCTACTCTGGATTCATTTGCATTTTGGTTTGTTTTCACACTTGAAACACTCACAAGGAGTTCCCTCGTCCTTCTTAACCTTCGTAAGTGTTCTTGGTAACCCCTATTCCACAAGAACACAATTTTACATGACCTGTTTATCCTAGAGCGATTTTGTTGCCACTTGAAGTCAAAAGTTATGTCGGACAACTTAGCTAGCTAATGCATTGTTTGGTTTAAAAAAATCACTATAGAGTGTAAATCTAAGCTTTTTATCCTTTTTTATGCTAAGCATTTCAACAAATTGACAAACTAATGACTAGCTAATGTTTTTTTTTTTTTTTTAAATACCACAGATATACATGCATCATTTGCAGACGTCGACACCTAGTGGCCTGGAGAACTTCAGCCCCATGTTTTTGGAGTTTTTCGTAAAAGCTGTTGTCTTGTGACTTTGCGCTGAATGCTGGAACAACATGGCAGTGTAGAATGATTGTCGTGGATCTAGATGTGTGTACTGGAATAACCGTGTCGAGGAATGGAAACATTTCTAGCTCTTCACATCTTCAGGTTAGGAGTGTAAGGACTTGTGGAAGTATTTTTGTGGAAATGAATAATTAGGGCTTTTATTCTACATTGGTTCTCTTGATAAGCAGTTTGGTGATGTTTATCCTTAATTTCAGCATTATCAAAATCTTTCCATTCTCTTTCTACTAGCTAATATTTGCCACTCTAGAGTTGTCACAGTTTGGAAACCATGTATAGTATTACAATTCTCAAAAAAAAAAGCCATATTCTAGTCCTATATATTTGGACAGGATTATTTGCAATAACTTTTTTTTTTTACACGTCTCCTCTGAAATAAAACTCTTCTGTCTGGAAGGCAGTTAAATTAATGCAGGGTGATCGAGTTTCCACAGGACTGTTTTTCTGACGAACCTGGGTGTTTCCATCACACATACTCCTATGTTGTTTTATATACATGAATGTAGAGATCACAATCATTTATGATTATATTTATTCATTTGGCAGCATCCAATATTAGATGATTGAGGAGAAAGATGACAGCAATATTGCTCATTCATTATTTTGACTTCATGACTTATGTGAATATAAAATGGCTTTAGACTTGTAATGTCACATGCTAGATGAGTAAATACGGTGAGTGTTTTGATTTTTCTCCCCAATGCAATAGTGTCAATCCTGATGGGACTAAAATTCTGGGAACGACTGCAGAGTTGGTTAAAAAAAAAAACATTACTTTGGTCTGGTAGGAGTGAGAAAAACCCCACTATGGCTAATTCATGGATGGAATTTAATCTAGCACTTGGAATTGTTCCCATCATCAAAAATATAAATGTAATCGTGTCTGAATAGGGCTCATGGCAGAAAAATACTTATCATCTGCCCTTCATCACGCTATTTAAAACAAATATGGTAGTACATAATAACATTTTGTATTTCTGTTGCGTACATTACTGAATTAGCAAAATTTTTCACCAATATTTTGTTAAAAAAAAAAAAAAACTACTTTCGCAATTAAGAATGTAACTGATATTTCACACTGGGTTTCCAAAACAGCATCGATTCATAATTTTAGATTTTTCTGCTTTTTAACACCAATTTTTTGTTTTTCAACACCGACATACTGTATATTTATGATGTTTACATAAAATTAGGCTGCGGACACATCGCTACCGGATTTGCTAAATGGATTTTGTGCTTCATTAAAAAAAAACCTCGTCTGTCGGTCTAATACAGCGTTAAGAAAGTGTAAAGAAAGAATTTTACTTTAGCGCATCACACTGTTTACCGCATGGTTTGCGAAACAAAAAGTAACAATTATACAAACCATGGACAGGAATTAAAAATTGAACCTGATTTTTAGCTTCAGGTAAAAAAGCTTACAAAAGATTTTTTCTGGTGTTAGTTGTTTTGTCTTGATCTAAAATAACCTTAGGTGCACTTACCTTGTTTTTTCTTTACACTCAATGGTTAATTTATTACGTCCACCTCCCATGTAGGCCACGTTGTAGGTGTACGATTACTGACTGGACCCCATCTGTTGCTCTAGACAGTGTGTCCGCTCCCCTCTAGCCTGTTCACCCATGAAAACGGACCACTGCTTTTTCACAAATTAGTACATTAAAAACAGATATTTGTTCTGAGATGACCGAACACTTCATCATTTCATTTTATATCACTTCTCCGTGCAGTCTTTCTGAGGCCCGGGACAAAAAGTTGAACTGCTATTTCAACTTAATATCATTATGTTGACGTAATAACTTGTTATTTCACAATATTATGTCACAAATTTAACTTAATAGTTCATGATTTTAGGACATTTTGCTGTTATTTTGAGTTGTCTCATTATTGCCACATTATCTCGTTACTGTGAGTTAATATTCATCACGCTACAATCTATTAATAAGACAAATTTTTTGAACATTAGATTATAATTCTTGTTCTGTAGAGAAATACAGAATAGGCCAGACGTCACTTTAGTGGAATTCACTTTGTAAATTTGTTTGAAATAATGAAATATTAAGTTAAAAAATTGCATATTTTGTTATCAGAATGAAGTATTAAGTCAAAATGATGACATTATGCAGAAATAAGGACATTATATCTTGAACTAAATAATTTCAGTCAAAATAAGGATGAGGAAACAACATGTTGTACTTTTTATCCGTATAAATTTACATTAATGTTGTGGAATGTCTGTGAAGTTAGTTCTTCTTATCACTTACGTTATAGCAGCTATAAACAATCATTCCATCAGTCCCTTTCTTTTCCTCTCTTGAAGTTAATTACACAAAAAAAGTCTGCAAGTTACCAAGAAACCACAAAGCCGTTTGAGATCGCTGACACTGGAGACTCCTTCCATATGTTAAATAAACATCTCCTTACAATTACAAGTTTTTCTTTGTTAAATAACACTTTTTTAAAAAAAATCTGTTGATTTCACAGTGAGTGAGCATAACAAGCCGCTGTTCATATCCCATGATTCCCTGCGCTCTGTCGTCCCCCCCCCCCACTGAGTAGTGCACATCTGTCCATGGCTGCAGCATTCAAGCTCTTTTTCCTCCTTGTTTATTGGATACCAATTTGGCTACGTAGGCTGCCTCAGTGTAGGACACATGAGCAGGTTTGGGACGTTACAGAACTCGCAGTCGTTCCAGAAACCTTTAATTAACCCACAAGGTTCAGTTTACTACTTAGTAAAGGATGTCCCGCTATCCCAGGACGTCTCTTTGGATATTACTTCTCATGTATTAAAAATATAAAGCATGTGATTCAGAATGTAAACAAGAGATGAAGCTCATGTGACAGGAACTGAATACACCGTTTGGTTTCATACTTACAAATGTCTTTACATGTCTGTACAAGAAACTTAATTTTATATAGAAATAATATTTAAAAAATTCATTTTCAGGTTTGTTAGGTAAATTGAGTCACGTAGAAGTTTATACAGTCAGGTCCATAAATATTGGGACAGTGACACAGTTTTGGTAATTTTGCCTCTGTACACCACCACAGTGGATTTGAAATGAAGCAGTCAAGATGTGACTGAAGCGTAGACTTTCAGCTTTAATTCAAGGGGTTTAACAAAAATATTGCATTAACCGTTTAGGAATTACAGCCATTTTTTACAGAGTTCCTC
>CM040466.1:23805527-23853145 GCA_022758105.1 Pangasianodon gigas
ATGTAGTAAATAATTTGTAAAAGTCTATTTGTAAATATTTAACTTTTAAGGCAAAACCCCCCACAGGTACATCAATTGTTTCCAGCTAATTGCTAATATTCCTACAAGCATTTTTTGTATTTTTCAAAAATTACATTTATTTATGCAATTATTACTCATCATTTATTTACATATTTATATTTTACTTAAATATAAGTTAAAACCAAAAATGTAGTCTTTGGATGCTGTTAGAATTAAAATGTAAATTATTATGACACTGCGAGTCTGAAGAGAAAGACTTTAAAGAAAAGATTGTTGGAATTTTTTATTGTTTAATCAATTCAACACCATGTGCTGTTATAAAAAATATTTTTCACTATAAAGTCTAACAAAAGTCCAACATTTAATGAACATTTTCAGAAATTCCTCTGATTCCAAATATAGATAGGAATGAAAATGAACATATAAAATTTGATGAATGGAGGTCATAATGAGATTATTTTTGTTCTGACTATAGATATAAAGAAAACAGATTTCATGAAAAATAAGTTTTTATGTATTTCCATTCTAGTTGGTCTAGTGTGGTTTATAATGCTTATAAAGGAACTGGACATGAATATCATAATAACATAAATTGAAATATATATCAGGAAACAAGTTTTCATATGATATGAAATATATACATTATATATGACATGACGTGATTGTGCAGAGTGGGCGGAGCTTAAAGTCTTCGTCAGAATGGCTACGTTTAAGATAATAAAGTCACGAAAAGTAAAATGAATATATTACCGCTGTATTTTGCTATTTTTTTTATTACAACAGTGTATGAGAACACAGACACAATTTATCAGAATTTGTGAGAAAGTAAAGAACTAAAATCACCATTTCAACCTGCAGTGTCTTGCCTTAATACAGATGATTTTGACTGGAACACAACATAATGGTTAATGTGTTTAGGGTGCGGCTGAGTCAGCATTTAAATAAAAAAAAAAGTAACAATCCAGAAGGATAACGTAATATATCACAGCACATTTGCATTCCAAAAGCATTTTGGCTGAAGCTTTGCATGACATTGTGTTCAAATGCAAGACAACCTGAAAACATGAATAATAAAAAGCACGCCGTTGTTATGTTCAGTAACGACTTGGTTTTGTACGAGTTAAACAATGAGATGATTTTAATCCCCTGTCACATGACCTCCGTGTCTTGTTTACACTCACACCTGTGCACACACACACCTGCCGTCAGGAGGATCCCCGAACCTGTGACGAGATTTATCACTGTTTTTCTAACTACTGTTTAAATTACTATTAAAATCGACAGTATAAGCAATCCTCTACAGTATAAACAATCCTCTCTCTCTCTTTCTCTCTCTCTCTCTTAGTCTCTTATTTTAAATTGTATAATATAGTTTAAAGGTTGTAAGAATGTTTCTGTAATTTCATTACAATCTCGCTATTTTTCCATCCTGGTAAACCAACACACTTCCTGTTAAAACTTTCCATCTCCATCTGTCTTCAGTTTCACCGCACTACAATCTAAAGCAGTGTTAACTGCCAAAACACTTTAATTAACACAACAACTTTATCCCAACACTCTGTAGTAACATCCAAGTATCTCAAAGCACGGCATGCCTCAAGTCCATATATTAGGCCCGTTTTTATTTGGAAAAATAGCCCACTGGGTGCATGTTGACCCAATTTTCATGCTTGTAAACACACTTCCAGTTATTTAAGAGGTGTCTATACGCCTCGGGATGTGAGACCGCACATCTGGTTGGCAGTCCTGCCCTCCGTTTATCCTGTCTTCTGAACATTTTGTCAGAATCTACCTCTCTTTTGTTGTTATCATTTGATTCAGTTAATTGTGAATGGATTCATATAGGGATTTTTTTTAGGACTTTAATTTTTAATTTGTAAATAGTATTATAACATGAATAAAATTTACCCAGCAGAAAAACCAATACACTAAAATGATTTCCAGATTTTGAGCTCTTTTAAACATGCAATAATCATATGATGTTATAATTTCTTTTAAATCACAGCTTATATTTTCCTAGTATTATATCTAATAATATTTAGTTGTTGTTTTTTTGCATTAGTTGTCATTTTGCTTTTCAACTGTAAATGAACCTCAGCAGCATCTTAGCTTAGATATACAATATGGAGTAAAACAACAGTGACTCATTTAAATTTAAAACATGATGATAATATTTTCCGTGTTGAAAACTAAATTGTAAGCATGGTATGGTCCGAGCGTTGAGTGTTACATTACAAAAGTCTGTTAGATTGTGTAGCATTTGCCTTTGTTTCACCTCTGACTGTTATACAACGCTGACACTGGAGACTCCTTCCGTTAATGATAAATAAACATCCCCTTAGAGAAAACTTCACCATATCAAATAATTCTTTGTTATATAAAAACATGTTATGTTTATTAATTGCAAGTTGTTTCTATGGAAATGATAACGCACTAGCTGAACTACTGTCGTAGCTGCTGTTATAGAAAATTCATCAACACCATCTGACCAATCAGATTCAAGACTTGGTATAAATCGGATTTATCTAACACACACCTGTGGTAAAACATTACACATTGAGAGCTAAGGAGACTGACACAGACGCAACCTTTTATTTCATCTCCTTTCATGAAAACAGCCACTGTAATTAACAAACCCTGATTTAGACGCTCTTATTGTGTGTCTCGCTTTGATCTAGCAATCCTTTTTTATTAAAGTGCTCTGGTGCAGGTGCCTTATTTTAAAAAACGGCCAGAATGAATCTCAGTAAGCACGGCATATGGATACGACACTGGCGTGCCGCCATGGCTCACTTCTTTGGCCCACTTATGGGTACAGAGAGTACCAACCGAGGCTGATTTATTGCTAGACGAGACATTTTAAAAAGAGAGATTTCTGGTTTTATGCCACATGGTTCACAGGATGGTGTAGGATTTTACTCGAATCATGAGCTTCAATGCAGTTGTAAAGTGCAGCTGATTTCAAGGATTTCTAATGATACCCTTCTATAACGTCATATCAGAGGTGCCAATATTTATGGTTCAGATGTAGTATTTTTGATTTTTGCGTTCGCTTGCTACAAAACCCCAGACATGATGGGAAACAGTTACTTTCATGTCTTGCCAGCTTTATCTAGATGAACTTGATGACCTGTGAATTTGCAGACCTCGGTGTTGTGAGCCAATAGAAAGCAAGAAGGCGGGACTATGTGGTCTTTGGTCATTAAAAAAAATGGAGGCGCCACTAATTCTTAAGTAGCGCCCACACCTGACTTATGTCTCGCTGGTTTTTGTTGTTCTTAGATACTGTATCATATCAGAGGTGCCAATATTTAAGGACTATAAAAGATAGTGAGAGAGAGAGAGGAAAATTAATAAATAATTTTTTTAAAGAATTTTAAAATTAAAAACAGATTTAAAAAAGTAACGATATTATGCACACAATTTGACAGCAAAATAGAAACAAAATTTAAAAAAAAAAGAAAAAGAAATTTTAGAAAAAATGAGAGAATAACATGAACGATGAGCAAAAGACAGTCTTTTTGATTACAGCAGCAGTTCTTAGGTAGAAATATTGAGTATCCATGTGAGATTATCCCCTGAAGAATGGCTGAGAATTGGACATAAAGCAATCAAATGTGAAATTAAAATACCTAATACAGACAAAATTTCTAATGTTTCACATCTTGGAATTGTAGCGATCAAATGACAATTGTAGTTTAGATAAAAAGGCAAAATGTATAAGAATAAAATCGATGTGTTTTCAAATTTGTCCACATTAATGTTGACTAGGAATTTATTTTAGCAAGTGCATATTCAAGAGGCTAAAAGATAGAGTTCATACCTTCTTGATGTAGCATGTGGAACAGCTACAAAAAGCAAGCAAGAATTGAAAGATAGAAAAAAAGAAACAAGGTACTCGGAAAAACACAATTTAGGTTTAACAATGGTAAGACTTCGCAGTGAAACACAGAAAAAGGTTTAAAAAGAAAACCGAATCAATGTGCTAACACAGAAAAGGTGTATGCAGTCAGGTAACAAGCCAATAACTGGACTAAAAGAGAAACAAAGGCACATGAAAATGTAAACAAAAAAGATGTAAAAACAAAATGACATGAGATCAGTGCTCAGAGGGTGATTCGTGACACTTAACATGTTCTTTGTTTGAATTAAATTGAATGAAATCTAATCAATCAGTCAAATTTGTACGCAGTTCTCAATGAACAGGTTCACATACACACACTATCTAGACAGAAGTCCTTTCATTTCCGTCTCTTTAAATATTTTTGTTTACGTCTCTGTAGCCAATCCCAGGTGCAGGGCGGAGTCAAGGAAAGAAAGGTAAACACAATATTAATGGCTAGAAAAACTACAAACCACTGATTGTAACTTGTCAAGCTACAAGTTACTCATAATTTACAATAGCTAAGCTATCACCAAATTACCATTTTGATAAAATAACTATGTATAAATAAGTCGCTAACTACACTGAAGCTATTTTGTCAAAACCAGCTGTTACATTTTCATTTTACTGTGCAGCTTGTTTATTGCAAGAAATAAAAATTGACATGCTTTACGCCATACTAACGAGATTTAACTTCTCAATTTGTAAACCAGTCAGCTATCATTAATAAAAAGCGATATATAAAGAGAGGGCTCACTCCAATACTCTCGGTAGTTCAGTGTTTGTGGAAATATCTAGCTAGCTAGTTAACATTAATGGACATAAGTAAAGCTATATAACGTTGAATTAAATAGCTACATTTGGACCTTTGCTGCAATGTGAGTAATAATAATAGTGCTTGCTAGCTAGGTGCTAGCTACTTGGTGAAAAGGTAGCTTGTTACTTGAAAAGCTACATTTGTTTGAAAATATCTCAGCTGCTGCCACACTATTAAAAATATAGTTAAGCTAGTAGCTGTAATGATCATAACAGAATTTCTGATTTTGAAGCCTAACTTGTTTGCACTTTGCTTACACAGATGTTGAGGAATTTCTGCTCTAAACGTCTGGCATTATTGCTCTCCCAGAATCGTAAAGCACCCAAATGTTCGCTCAGCGAGGAAAACAGCACCACACTAAACATTTATATAGTTGATTGTTATTTTCTTTTCCATATGGCTTTTTCTCAGCACAGTGCAGCTGGGTTGTCCATGCTCGCCTCACTTCTTCTCCTCCTCTATCTCAAACCTCTCACAGTTGCTCTTCATTATCGAGTCTTTAACCGTCCAGCACCACTGGCTTAGAGTCAAGGCCTTAATTCTGAATTCTGATTGGTCAGAAGGAACCCTGTAATAGACAACTGAGAGTCAACAGCCTACAGTCATCGAGCATACAGTCTAGCAGCTCGTTTTAGCGGTTTTAGATGCATGTTTGTTCAACTGTGATTTCTTTGTTTTCCCTGCTTTTGCATGGGGAAACAAGGTCATTGTGGTGTGCACGCATTTCTAATGATTGACTCCATGATCCCCCTTTCCGTCTCTCAATCTTTTCAATATATCTTACAACAGAAATGGTTCTGTACATCATTGACACACTGTCTGCACTTAACACTTTGTCTTTGTTTGCAGAAATCTATTAGATTTAATTTGCTTATTTGATATAAAACAAGATCATACAGCAGAGTTTTTTCTTTTTTTTAAACTAATCCAGTTTGGCATAAAAAAATGTGTCCCTGGCTCCTCCTCCACTAAAAACTTTCATAGAGCGAGAATGGGGGCAGCGTGATTCCCGCCCCAATGGGCCTCTATTAGAGCTTGTTGCAGTTCCTGTTTGTGACCACTAGGTGCAATAATAACTCTATGGATGATACTGTATACAAAAAAAGTGAGAAAAACAATGGAACATCGGTTTATGTTTATGTCAAATAGCAACTTTTTTTTTTTTTTAATCGCCAGTCACGCAAAAGAGGTGAACAGTATTTCAGTGGAATTAAAAATCGACGTGGTCATATTCATTCCGTCCCTTTAAAAAAATGGCACTGTTCTTTGCCAGCATATGAAACTTCTCACAGTTATATAATGCAGTTAAAAGAAGGTGCATATAGATATATTTTTTTTACTTTAATAATGTAATGTTTCATCCCATTGTTAAACTGGGACTTTCCATCCTGCTTGTTTCTGATTGCATAAGCAGTCGTGGCATTAAGCTTCAGATTTCCCAACATGCACTGCCTGTGTGTCTTGCATAAGCAGTACAGTTGTGTGTCTGTTGTGTGGATGTGTTATGCAGATGCTGTAGTGTTAGTGTGTTAGTGTGCAGGTGCTCACAGATCTGCGTTTTATATTTAGATATTTAGATATGTATACTAAGGCTGCTGAATCGAATGTGTGCATGTTTTCTGCGTCTCTGTCGTGGTAAAAGCCTCTCGAGAGGTTCATTCAGGAAAACGGATGAACGTGAACAACCTTCATTGACATTTTCCGCTGCTGGCATCAGTACACTGAGCACGCACATCTGCGCTCGGATTTTAAGGTGGACTGAGATAAATAACTGCATGATGTCACGGCGTGGGTGTGCATGAGACAACGCTCAACAGATTTACAGTTCTGCCTGTGGGTCTGTATCATTCTTCATCATTAGATAGATAGATAGATAGATAGATAGACAAATAGACAAATGCCATAAATGTAAATGGACGAATAGATGGATGGATGGATGGACGGACGGACAGATAGACTGATGGACAGACAGGCAAACAGACAGAGAGATAGAATTATGAATGAACAGACAGATGGATGACAGACAGATAAATAGATTGATAGATAGATAGATAGAATTATGGATTGACAGACAGACAGATGGAAGGAGAGACACATAGCTAGATAGACAGACAAATAGGTATATAGATTTGTTCTCTATTTTCTCCTGTTTTTCTTTCTTTCTGTTTCTTTCTTTCTTTCTTTCTAACATTTGTCATGTTTTGGAGATCAACTGTTTTTAAAATTGTTATCGATGTTATAGTTATTATATTATTTAGTTATTATATTTCTAAGCCTAATTGATCACTCACTTCAATTTATTTAATGAAATTGTAAACATTTGCCTGTTGTGTCTAATTTTTTACAGTGGAAGCACATTTTTTACAGTGGAGGAAGAAAAACTCAAGGCCTCCTGATGCAGATTATGGATTATAAGACATATAATCTGTATAAATGATAATTAGTTTGTTGTTCTCTGGCAGGCTCTGAAAGCTGAACATGTCCACTCCGAGTGAGCTCAAGCCTCCGTGTGTGACGCGGAATGGCATGGTCAAGCTGCCTCCCCAGCCCAACGGCCTCGGCTCGGCCAGCATCACCAAGGGCACACCGGCCGCCAAGAACCGTCTGTGCCAGGCGTCCTCAGTGCCCCCGAGCCTGCCGTACCACTTAGAGCCGCTTCCCATGGCCGCCGACGCCAGGCAGTACGCTAAGCTGGAGAGGCAGCTGGCCCTCGATGAGAAGGTGTTAAACCGGCTGCTGTGGTACTTCACCACAGCTGAGAAGTGCGCTCTGGCCCAGGTGTGTAAAACATGGCGTAAAGTCCTGTACCAGCCCAAGTTCTGGGAGGGTGTGACTCCCGTCCTGCATGCCAAGGAGCTCTATAACGCGCTGCCCAACGGCGAGAAGGAGTTTGTGAGCCTGCAGGCGTTCGCACTACGTGGCTTCCACTCCTTCTGCCTGGTGGGCGTCTCTGACCTGGACATCTGTGAGTTCATCGACAACTACCCGCTGTCCAAGAAGGGAGTAAAGTCACTCAGCCTGAAGCGCTCCACCATCACGGACGCAGGGCTCGAGGTAAATACTGAAAAGATGTCACAGTTCATCTCTTACTTGTTTATTTAATTCTTATTTTTTAATTTTGTCATTTCCGGTTTTAATGTGTAAATATGTGGTAAACGCATAAAGTGACTTTCTTCAATTATTATTATTATTATTACCGTTTAGATTATGTAAAATATTATGTAGAATATTAATATACATGAACATGTGCAACTTATATTGTCTTCCATGATATAATGAATTTTTTGGGTTTTTTTTTTTTGCATTTTTCTGGGGTTTTTATTTTGTATTTCTTATCTCATTAAATAAATAAAATTAATTATTCCTTATTAGTAGTAGTCATATTGTAATAATATTGCTACTGGTAGTAGGAGTAGTAGCATTACATCATTGGATAATAATATAAAAGGAAATAACCTGAAACTAAATAATACACATAATATACAAAAAAGTAATGCAATAGTATGTGATGAGAAAAGGTTTGTGACCCCGTTGAATTTCTGTATGAATGATCGAATCTCGATTTAAGTCGAGTTAATAACAAATGAAAGTCTTATTCAAGTCTTATTATCTAAGAATGCCACACACAAGATTTAATAAAGTTATATATTTATTAAACAATCGTTTGCACCATTTTCTTCCGATTTAGTCATTGCCGATTCCCATCTGGTAGCTGAGTGTAAAGAATCACTACCAATCTGCCTCCTCTGAGACACGTGAAGCCAGCGCATGTAGCGTCACTGGAAGAGAACTCTGTTCTGTATACATGAGATAACAGAGAAGCGAGATGAAGATTGTTCAGATACCTACATATATATTTTGAATCGAAGTCCATCACATACTGTGTATTACGTCATATTTATTTACATAATATTTTTTATGTAATTAATTACAAAATATTTTAAGCTCATAAAGTCCACTTGCATGACATGAGCTCGTAATACGACTTCTGCTCTACAGGCTGAATAACTAAAAAATCATCCCCCTTTTTAAACAAGCATGCAGCCACGGTTGCACTCGTCCCACTCGCCTCGGAGCTGCTGCTATTTTGAGGTCTGGCCTGCCGTTGTCATAGCGACCACTCGAGTTGTTAGTGATGCTATCCATGCCGCTGTTCCACTGATCAGTACCTGGACATGTTCCAGTTACCTAAATGACCAAGAGCTTGGATTAATCCCGTGCTTTATCTGAATCAATGTACCAGAGATGATCACTCACTCGAAATAAATCTCAAAATTAGGATATAACAGCATGTCGCGCTTGAAGAACGAACACTGTTGCTTAGTGACAGATATCAGGAATTAGGCTTGTTGTTGGCTGTAATGTAATATTAAAAATACGCAGTCATAAAATACGTTTTCTAACACGGAAAAGTCTTCAGGGCAGGCATTTTGCAGTTTTCAGAAACATGTCAAGCTACGTTTGCGTGTGTAAGAGAGAAAAAAAAGAAGCTAGCGAAGGAATGGCTGTTTATAGCTGCTATAGTGTAAGTGAGAACAGGAACTAACTTGTTTCCCAAATGTAAATGTAACTATAAACAGATTAAAAGTACAACGTATCATTCTTTAATTAAGAAAAACTGCAATCATTAGAAATTGCTGTTGTATAAGACGAAGAAAACAATTCATTACACGTGTTGTTATTGGAAAACTTCAGGAACAGTGATAACAGTATCTCTGCTTCATCACACCACCCTGTCGCTGATTATTTTCCTATAACAGCACACCGCCCCAAGCGTTTTATTTCTCACTTAAATATGGGTCTGAAAAATTTTGCATTACGAGACATGCATATTAGTCCTCTAAGCAATATCTATTTCAATTTCGTTATCTGTAGTTTATCTGAACACTTGTAATGAATGAATAGTAAAAACAACGACCATTTTAATCTTATTAACTAGCTCTCTTTATGTAATTAGAAATTCGTTTAAAATCATTTTAGGGGTAGATGAATCATAAATTCGAAAGCTTGCGCTATAGTTACAGCATCAAGGTGCGTCGCACAAGCATGGTTTAAACATACACACCAAATGAAGATGTTTATTTAGCAAAATACAACAGGGACTATGATTTTTTTTTCTGGTTCTTGAACATACTTGTCCTCTGGGAAACTACAAATAAAAAAAAAATCTAATAGTTCAGGCATGAAATCTGCTTTTCTCCAGGCACCCAGGCTACTGATTTGTCCACCCCTGAATTTATAATCAGGAAACACATTAAACCCACATTAAAGCCGCTCTTGGCGGTCCCTTCTAACGTGAAATAAATGATGACTGTGTGAGTATGATTAATCCCTGCTCTAAAACAAAAACAGAAACACTTAGTTTTCCTTCCACGTTTCTCAGGTGATGTTGGAGCAGATGCAGGGCCTGCTACACCTGGAGCTTTCGGGCTGCAACGACTTCACCGAGGCGGGCCTGTGGTCGAGTCTGAACGCTCGGCTCACGTCGCTGAGCGTCAGTGACTGCATCAACGTGGCCGACGACGCCGTGGCGGCTATCTCGCAGCTCCTGCCCAACCTGTGCGAGCTGAGTCTGCAGGCATACCACGTGACTGACACGGCAATGGCCTACTTCACAGCCAAGCAGGGCTGCACTACACGTACGCTGCGTCTTCACTCCTGCTGGGAGATCACCAACCACGGCGTGGTGAACATGGTGCACAGCTTGCCCAACCTGACCGCGCTCAGCCTCTCAGGCTGCTCAAAGATCACAGACGACGGCGTTGAGCTGGTGGCTGAGAACTTGCGCAAGCTGCGGAGCCTCGATCTTTCCTGGTGCCCACGCATTACAGACGCCGCACTCGAGTACATCGCTTGCGATCTGCACAAGCTTGAGGAGCTGGTTCTCGACCGGTACGTGAGACAAAAATGATAAATGTGGTTGTGTAGAAATTCTTAATCTCAAGAGTTGGACTTTAACTCCATGTTCAGACTAGCAAGTGTTCATTTTCTATGTACATGTGCAACACAACAACATTTGAATTGAGATTTTGTCAATTATATGCAAATTAGTTACGACACATTACAGTGACAAATCCAAACAAACCGGTGATTCGAATGATTCCTCAGACTGATCCTATGGGGTGTGTGGTCTGACATTTCTTCAGTTCCCCATTCACAGCTTTAGTTCCTATTTACAGCTAATTGTATATTAAGTTGTATATGTTGTGTATTGTCATTAAACGTCTATAGAAAGATTACGAAGAAAAAGAAAGTTTGGAAGGAAGTAGCAGAGATTATCAGTGCCTCTGTACGTGAGTGTACACAGCTAGTAGAGTTAGCTTGTTTTGCTAATCTGCCAGCAATGCTAGTACAAAACCAAGCACGTTACATGTAAATCAAACAACCCATTTTCACTCCGATTAGATCGTTATTTGATTTGTGTTTAACTAGTTAGCTTTAGAAGCTATATATAGCTAGTAGCGCTTTGCTTCGGAATTATAGAAAAACGCTAAACAGCAACAAAAGACAAACTACAAGCGTCACAAGTGAATTGTTGCTTGCTAGTGTGAAAATAGGGCCAGGCTTGAAAGGCAGGAAGAATCCAGACTGCTTTGAAATTAAACATTTATGAAAAAAATCCATTCTCAAAACAGAATACCAATAAAAATCTGAAGTGACTGTGTTTTTTTTTTTTTCATGCTGTATAGACAGACCTGTTCACGAAACAACTAATTAATTATGTTGAATCTTATTTCGTCAGAAGTGCAGTGGAAAGGAAGGACAGGCATAATTAATCCTAACACATGAAAAAGCAAAATGCTTCCGAAGCTCTTCGGAACAACAAACAAAATGATATTTATGAGTGGATGATCTACTTAGATAGTGGACATTTATTGTGGCGTTTGATATATGGACGACTAGACTTCACATAATCTCTAATTCATGTTTCTGATATTCCATAGACAACATATTGATATATAATTAATCGGTGCTCAATGGCACCACAGAAAGTTGTTTTTAAAACATAGAGTCCAAGTGTGTGTGAAGAAAATATGGCCTGACTTGCATTTCCAAGTGAATACAACCTGAAAGTGACTGAAGTGTGATTTCTGTCTTTAGGTGTGTGAGGATCACAGACACAGGCCTCGGGTACCTCTCTACCATGTCCTCACTTCGCAGTCTCTATTTACGCTGGTGTTGTCAGGTAATTACCGTCTAAACCAACTTAACCCTGTAATTAAAGCAAAGTTCTGTGTGGGTTCTAACTGAGAAAACGTATAATGTATACTACTCCTACTACTATTTTAATACTACAACTTCTACTATATTTATTCATTTAGGAAATGGATTTTCACAAAGTGAGGCAGTATACAATAGAATACAGTTATCTAGCTGTTAAAAGACTCGAAAACAATATAATAAAATCCAGAGTTTGTTACAGATTTCTTGAAGTTTTGAGTATTCACCAAGTGCAAGATAATAAAAAAAAACAGAGCAAACTATAGTAGTATGAAGTGCTAGTACCCAGGAATCCTGCAAACATTCATCACAAAGCAATAAGTTAAGCTAGTCTAGTCATCATATTGGTTAATCTGGAAATTGGCCTGGGAATGCTGGTGATTAGGTGGGAATACAGTACATCCTAGATGGGATGAGAATTCAGTGCAGGGCACCATGCACACACACATTCACACCCCGGAGCAATTTAGAGTCACCAACCATTAACAAGGAGCTTGATTTTAGACTCGAGACCATGCACTGGTGGTTTTTATCACGCACCATTTTACCACTAGCAGACCGTGGAGATCAGGCCAGAGCCTCGTATGTCCACAGTCCTCATATGTGCTGAAGAAGTAAAAAGAGGCTGGGTGGGTGTATGTGGCAAGAAGAACTGTCTGCTAATGCCCACCACTTTAGTTTCAAAGAGCACAGCCAGGGATGTGGGTGGTGAAGATGGAAGAAGATTGAGTGGAGGTGTTAAAAATGGAGAACAGTTTGCATGGATTTGGAGTCTTGTTGCGGTAATCGCTGTTTAGCCGTTGCAACATTAGAAGAGAAGGAGGATAAGAGGATAAAAATCTTGTATCTTTTTCTTTCAGTAGTCCTGTGTACTCGCAACTGGCTAACGATACAAATTCCACAATGAAGATAAACCGAATCACAATCATTCACTAGCTTCTCACCAAATTAAAGAACAAAATAAAAACTTACTTAATGCCTCCGGGAGCCCTGAATCCATTTTTCATCTAATGGATAATATTGGACTCTATTGTTCTCTCTCTCCTGTGATTGGCTGCTGCTCCTGCCAGCCTCTGTGTAGTTACACTTCCTTCATTCCTACAGTTTGGGAATGAAGCATTCTTTCAGCATGGTATTTATTAGCGTGGAGTCAGCAATTCAGTAATTGTAATCAAAGTTCAGCAAACAAGAAGACATCATTACTAGTATAATCCATATTCAGAAATTAGGAAAACCAGCGAGGGTCAAAACCAGGAAGTACAATATGAAACCAAGACCACCCACAGATCAGCTGCAAAACTGCTGTGCACCCACAAAGCCAGTGTTTCCCTACCACTTGGATTCAACTCCTTGGCAATCAAATTCAACTTTGACCCAATCTACGCAACCAATAAGACCTCATACGTGACTTAGCAAATTCATGACTCACTAGTTACAATGGAGGAGTTGCTAATTATTTGCATGTCTTAATATCCAGAGCTATTTAACATAACCTTAAAGACATGACAGTAGTGTTTGTCGAAGCTAAAATATTCATGGAATCCGTTGTCGTGGCTCCATAGCTCTCAGATGAGGTTGAACCTGCTGTTAGTTTGTCGAGTCTCATTGTCTAGCACCCATTTTCTTCCTCTCCAAAGAACAACCAAAGCCAGGATTTTTTTTGTTTTTTTTTTCCCCACTTCAGTCTCGTGGGAAAAACACTTATCATTTGTACAGTGTGCCTACCTTCGTAGTGAGCACCAAATGTCGATCATCTGGAGTCACCCTGGAGGCTTGGAGACACGCAATAACTATTGATGAGATTTTGCAACGAGACAAAGGAACAGGACAAACTCATCAAAGTGAAACACAGAACAGCTGAACACATTAGAGTAATCAGCCAATGACAAGGCAGGGGCGGAGACAGGACTGAAACCAAAACAATGGCACATGGCAGTGTAAACATAAACACGAGAAGCCCAATCAAACCCAAACAAATGACAGCAGCTACCTGGTAAAGAGTAACCTAATAGCACTTTTCAGGAAATAAAACAATCTGCTGAATGTCTTTCTTCTTGTTAACAAAGCGATATCTTGTGAGTGTGTGTGTGTGTGTTTTATTTTCGATTCTGCTTTCATTTGGGTGACCAGTTTGGACCAGTGAGGTTTAAAAAAAACAGCAAAATCAAACCAAAAAGTCCAACAAAAGTATAAATGGAAACATGGACAATACACTGGATTATAGCAATTAATATCAACGTATTGTGTGTGTGTGTGTGTGTGTGTGTGTAGGTCCAGGACTTTGGCTTGCAGCACTTGTTTGGTATGAGGAGTCTTCGTCTTCTTTCTCTAGCAGGTATGTCCGCTTCATTCTTTACATCTGCCAAGCTTTTATTCTTTCTTTCTTTCTTTCTTTCTTGTTCCTTTGTTATTCTTACTTTTCTTTCTCACTGTCATTGGTTATCCTTTTTCTGTTTTTCTCATATTTTTTCTTTTTCTTTCCTTCTCTGTTTTTTTGTTTTCTTTTTTATTGCTTTCTTTCACTCATTCACTTTGTCTATATTTCGTCAGTTTCTTTTGTTTTCTTTCTTTCCTTTTGCTCTTTCTTTCTTTTTTCCTCTTCTCTCTCTCTCTCATTATTATCATTTTTATGCTTTTGTTTTATTTCATTTCATTTTTTGTTTTGGGTTTCTGTCTTTGTCTCGTTTCCTTTCTCTCAGTCACTTTCTTTTTCTTCCTCTTTATTTTTTCTCCTTCTGCTTCTCTCACTTTCTTTCTTTCTTTCTTTCTTTCTTTCTTTCTTTCTTTCTTGCTATTCTTACTTTTTTCCATTGCTCTCTCAGTCATCCTTTTGTAGTTTGTTTGCTTTTTTTCTGTTTCTTTCTCTCTCACACTCACTCGTCCTTTGGTCTTGCTCTTTATTTTTTACTTTCTCTTTTTTTCTCCTTCTCTTTGCTTTTCTCATGTCATTCTCTCCTTCCTTCTCTTTCTTTCATTTGCTCGCTTTCTCTTTCTTTTGTTGCATTTATTTATTTATTCTTTTCACTGTCTTTGTTCCTTCTCTCCTTCTTTCGTTATTCTTTATTGTCAGATATATTTTATATTTATTTTTGTTCAGAATTCACTGCAACAAGTTACAAGCAGGAAGTACCTTCTTGCAGAAGTAAATTACGCTACAGCTTTATTGCTGCATGCTTCTGTATGCTCAGAACGTGATGAGTTCATTATGAGCAGGAAGTTCAGGACAGGAAGTGGCTCTCACCTGTGTGTTTGTGTCATTTCCTGCACCAGGCTGCCCCCTGCTGACCACCACAGGCCTCTCCGGCTTGATCCAGTTGCAGGATCTGGAGGAACTGGAGCTGACCAACTGCCCCGGCGCCACGGCCGAGCTCTTTAAGTACTACTCCCAGCACCTGCCGCGCTGCATGGTCATCGAGTAGAGACGATGAAGAGCCTGCACCCTCCTCATCATCGAAAATACCTTCCTCCTTCAGACGAACGAAACAGACTGATGACTAAACCCCCAAACTCATCTTGAAACCCATGAGGGGAATCGACGGAAAAGGAAAAGGCGGAGTCGAAGATGAGGCAGAGCAAGAGGAAAAAGGGAAGCTGGTCGGAATATTCCGGATATTTCCGATGTATTCATTGGCTTCGGCTGATGTGCGAAAGTGACATGAAAGCGAGCGACACGATCCGAGGTGTCAAGCTTCCATCACAACCATCAGCCTTCACACACGACACATGAACCATGAAGCGAAATAAAACCTTTTCATCTTGCCATTTTTCTTTCTTGGAGCGAAAAACGATTCACGCTGTGAACTCCGGAAAAACAAGACAAGGAGAAGCTACGAAAAGAAAGAACGTGAAAGAAACTGTCCCTCTTTGCTATATTTACACTCCGTTTAGTGAAGTCGCCTCTGAGAAAATAAAAATACTCAAATTATTAGCCGTGAACAGCCGCGTAGATTTTTTTTTTCGCGTCAGCGCTGTACGCTTCCTTACTTGCGCTTCGTTGTCATGCCGTTCCTCTTGTGTTCCTTCGGAAATCTTATTTTTCTAAACCGATATTTTGATGAGGATTACTGTGAAATGACTGCCGGGAACGTTTGGGAATAAAATAGGAATCCAGATTTGATGAAGGATTTTTTTTTTTTCGGAGGGAGTACTTCACTGTACGTGTACAGTAGATTTTCCATCAAGCTCGGCCATTTTATGACTTCTGGTGAATTCTGGTGTTGATCTTAGTGATGCAGGTTTTCAGTATCAATCCTCCGCTAACATGAAGACTTGTTGCAATGCAGCTGCTACTGTAGAACCTAAACACGGACAAAATGCATGGTGCAGTTTTCCATCATTTTAGACTTTTTTTTTCAGCTCAGAATAATATTTACTCAAATGTACGGATCAACGTGGAAACTGTAGATATTTATAACTCTCAATAACCACAGGCCTGCTTTCAAAACGCTCGTTTTTCAGTCCGGTTTGACGGTTTACACTGCGTCTGTGCCTCTCTCAGGCCATCACCAGGTACAGATACTGTATACACACACACACACACACACACACACGACGCTGAAGTTTGTACCCCCCAGCTTGGCTTTCAAACCCTGTTTCGCGCCACCATGATGACATTTTGTGCGATTAAATCATCTCTAATGTTACTGTAGATAATAACAGCGTTACGAAATAGAAATTAAAGGTACGAGAGCAGTTTTTATTTTTTATTTCCTTTCTGAATGAACAGTTTGTTTGAGCTCTGCGCGTGCTACACTGATGCTGTGTGGCCAAAACTGAGAGTTCATTCTCTAGTTCTTTCCTTCTTTTTTTCTGTTTACTTGTCTCACTCAGGCACCTTGTTTCTCTTTCTTTTTCCTCTTTCTCTTTAATTTTTCCTTCTGTTATATACACCTTTTTGTTTTATTTTGTTTTTTTTCCTTTTTCTTTCTCATTGTTTATCTCTTTGTTTCAGATTTTCTCACATTTTTCTTTCTGTTCCTGTTTTACTTTTCCTTTATTTTATGTGCTTTCTTTTTCTTTCTTTCTTTCTTTCTTTCTTTCTAATTCATACTTTTTAAATTTGCTTTCTCATTGTGGTTTTCTTTCTTTTTCTGATTTTCGATTCTCTTCCCTTTTTAGTTTTTTTCACATAATTGCTTTCTTTCTTTTTTGATATTCCTACTTTTTTCCTTTTCTCTCTCATGTTCTTCCTTTCCACTTCTCTCAGATTTTTTTTCTTTCTTTCTTTTTAGTTGTCTTTTTGTTACACTTGCTTTTTCTCTCACTCCCTCATTCTTACTTCCTCTTTTCCACCTTTCTCTTCGTTTTTCTCATATTTCTTTCTTTTTTTTATCTTTTCTATTTTTTCTTCTTTCACTTGCTCACTTTCTTCTTCTTTTCTTTCATTTATTTGTTTATGATCAGAATTTTACGCCGGGTTACGAGCAGGAAGTACGTTACTGTACGATTAAATAAATGACGCTACAGCTTTATTATTTTTCTGCACAAAATGTGACGATTATTAAAAAAAAGACACTGTGACCCCGAGGCTTCAGGCACTTAAGGTCATAAACTGCTTTCTCTTGAACCTTTTAAACCTTTGTACTTTTATGACGACTCACCTTGGCAAAGGTCAAAGGTCAAACGCGGTACTAAAGCCAGATCGTACTAAAGCCTGATTCATCTTCGAGCTCTGAGATTCATATTTATTTATGTATTTTACTACTTAAGGTTAATTTATTGACTTGATGCGTATATTTATTTATTTATTTATTCACTGAAATGAAGAAGATAGTCTATGAGGTTGCGTTTTTTTTGGGTTTTTTTGCACGATGTGTTTGATTCCAATCAAAGACGAAAGAGCAGGGAACATGAAGAGCTGCTTCTAAACTGCAGGGTTTAATTTTTTAAAATGATTTTACTTTATTTTTTATTTTTTTGAAAAAAAAATCTGGTGATTATTTCTTGTTAAAGAGCTACGCTGACACCTGGTGGAAGAATTTTAGGGAAGCTGGAGAGTTTCGGCGCCAAAATGGACGTCCTAGAATGACTTTCCTCCAAAAGAACACTGAGGTTAAATTTAGTGACGGAGGTTAGCGTGGATTTTTAAAAAAAAATTTATTTTATTTTAACCGTGTTGCAGTATTTACACATCCACCAGCTCTCTGTATAGATGAGAACAGAAGTTCTGTGGAAGTTCTTCCATTATGCTATCCCTCCATCCAATAAAAATAAAATACAGAGTTACTTATTAATATATCGCTGAGGAAAATTATATAAAAACTTGGAGATGTTGTATTACACTTGTAAAAAAACAAATAATGTAGTTTTTACTGCGAACCAAGCCGTTTTCCTGGAGCGAGAGTTTGGAATGATGGTCTTTAGCAGAACCTTCAATATTAACTTTTCTTCTTCGACCCTAATCTGTATATAAGAAAGGCTTGGGATCTGTTGGGACATGCCAAATAAATGTTTGTGGGCTTGATATGCAAAAAAAAAAAAAACCTGATTAATGTCTCGAAGTGATGAATTGCATCAGCTGTGGATCGTAGAAACCAGTCCTGCTATGTACAATATTAAAAGACATGCTAACGTGGGCTATGTGCAAGCATAGCATCAGGTGTGTGTTGTGTTTGGCAAAAAAAAAAAAAAAGTGTGCTGTCTACTTTGTACAAGTGAGTTACAAACATAACACACTTAAAAATACACACTCAAATTCTTATATATAGCGTGTCCCAAACACTAGTGTTTAACATGCAAGTGCTTAGCAGAGCTCAAGCTAACAAATAACAGAAAATAAATTTTTTTTTAAAATGTCTTTGAGTAGAGTGTATAATTAAATACTGACCCGAAACATTTTTCATTTTCTAATTAGCTGTTCATGGTAAGGGTCACGGGAAAGCTAGCCAATTACGACATATAGTTACAGTTGGGTGCAAAAGTTTGCACCCCCCATGGGTTTAGAATGGGAAAAGGCTAAATGTACGTCAATTTTAGGATTTATATACAAACAACAGAATTTTGAAATTCTACATATGAAATGTGGGTGTTTCCTGTAACAAGACTATAATCCAAAACATGAGCCAAACTCAAGAGAAAAATAACTTGACATTTTTTTATCGTGATTCCTGTCAGACTCCAGACCTGAATTGAGGATGAAATTTGTGACGGAGTTGTAACAGATATCAGGAATAACAGGCTATGATGATGAAAGTTACAATTCTAAGGTTCGAAATGCTGTTTAGATGATATTAAACACCTTGAAGGTGGTTTTAAACCAAGTACAAGTTATGAGGGAATATTTATAATACATGCAGAAACTGATTTTTTTTTTTTTTAATTTAACTTATTAACATTCACAATTTGACATTTTGTTACTTGTGATAATTAAGGAACTTCTGTAAAATATCATGCTAATTGCTAAATTGTAATCCTTGGTTTTCTAAAGGTGTGCAAACTCGTGCACTGAACTAACTTTACACCTTGTTTAATTCCACAATCCAACTTGCACCTTGATGCCAGTTCTCAGTGTTGAAACTAATGTCTCCCAATGCATTATGGGAACACACAGCTACCTAACCTGAGTTTATGTTCACACTAGCAAGCAAAAAGTCACTAAAGTCGACTGTACTTTTTTTCTTGTGCAGAATTTTTTTCTGAAATTTTAGTAGCTATATATAGCTACTAAAAGCAACTAGTTAAACACAAATTACCAAAAATAATCAGTGTGAAAATTGTTTGATGTTGGTGTTACATGCTCAGCTTCATACAGGAACATGAACAGTCACTTTTTTCGCTTGCTATTGTAAATGTTGGATTAAATTTGAACAGATGATACTATGTGGCATAAGTCTAGAATACACTGATTTGCTAATTAACAGACGACATGAAATGACGGCGATCTGGATATGAAAATATCAACAGGAGGAACTGAAGCATCTTCCAAGTAAAACATCTTAAACATAAAACTCAGCATGAGGAGTTCATCGCTTGCAGCACACTAGCTAGGTGAGGAAAAAAAAATTTACAGAATGAAAGAACGGCTCTTAGGTTCAAATATGTTGTTCTTGATGATTAACGCTATCAGAGATCGACAGTGAGACATTCTGACGCAATGAAAACAAAAATTTTACTCAACACAACAACTCAACTTGATCAAGCTCACTGATATTGTTAGCTAATTCACCTCATTTAAAATTAACTTGCTAATGTTATAAAGAACAAGTTTAATAGCGTAAACATATGAACACCCACACGTGCACTTTTCATGACCACGATTAAAATGACGAAATAAAATGTTCCATGGTTCATTTTGGTATCGTTATCGGTATCCTCAAGTACTAAAAAACGTACACAAACTCGTACTCAGTCCAAAAAACTGGTAGCGATGCATCTCTAATGTGAACCCTTGAAAATACTGAAACAAGGTTATAGTATGTACACTAGCTAGTGATGAAGTCTGGTGTTTGGGACATGGCCATAATCGTTATAGAAAAGCTCCAGATGCATGAATCTGTTCTATAGATAAGAAACCTGACTGATGCTGTACATTTAATCGATCAAGCCTCCAGTGATGATGGAAGTCCACCATCTGAAATACTAATACCAGATCTGCTCTTTCTGACCTCCTCAAACACGTATGTAATTCTACATTGTGCACGTGCCGCTAATGTAATTACTAACTCTACCATTCGCACAGGGTCTCTGACGAAAGCCTCGCTTTTTGTTCACGGAGTGAACGCCCGATTGCGTGACTGTGGCTAATAAAACGACGTCTGCCTCACACGGACCAGCTCTCCGACATCCAGCACTTCTCAGTCATCAGAATGAAGCTTTTGTTTTATTATTATTATCATTATTATTATTATTATGATTATTATTTATTTATTTCCTGTAAATAATGCTGTAGTGAAAGAAAAAAAACGTTTCTCATGGCTGCAGTGCCTTGTCAGACATGCGTTGTCGTTTTTTCAAAATGGTTTGGTTCCAGTCTGCACCGTTTTAGTAAAGGTTGTACAAAAGGAAACACGGCTCTGTGTGGTTGATTGATACACACACACACACACACACAAACAATGTCTTTAATTAGAACTTCTCATCGAAAACTATTCATGATAAAATATGCTGCAGGTTTGCTAATTATCTTTGCTAACTGCTGTCTGAATTTTAAAAACTTTAATATTTCACGTCACACAAATTTCACTTTAATAACAAAAAAACCCTTTACTCCATTTATAATGGAAGTCTAAGGGCAGTTGTTCAATTCCGTCAATAAACTTTTCAATTCTGCAAAGTCAAAGCTACAACAAGAAACGTGACAAACATGAAAAAACGTCTTACCAAAACTGTTTTAATGTAAGGAATAAAACAGTCAATGTCATGCTGTTTTAGGAAAATAATCAACGACAGGGTGGTGTGATGGAGCAGTGTTACTGTTACCACCCTGAAGTTGATTATTTTACAATAACAGCATGTCCTGAAGTGATTTATTTCTCTTACACCACAGTAATTTCCCAATGATTACAATGTTTTATTTATTAAAGATCAACACACTGCACTTTTTATCCCGTTATAGTTACAGTTTACAGTACGTTGTGGAAGGTCCATGAAACGAGTGTTACAAAACGCTAAATTAAACACTGTTCCCTTCACTCGGGATGCAGCAATGTACGGGTCAATAAAATAATTCATAATCGTCTGACCAATAATCAGTCCTGCCAGATTTGTAGAAGTTATGCTAATTTTCTTCGTGCCTATGTTGAGAAACGTCAATCAATCATAAATTACCAAGCACAGCGGATTCACTTTTAGCCTGTGGAGCCTACAAAACTCCACAAAAGGCTCACAGTGACCTGAAAACATCCAAATTATGACTAAACGATGAAAGAGCGCCTCCAAAGTGCAGCGTGCACTAAATCTTCCAATAATGCAGCTCAGTCACTGCAGCGAATCAGCTACCATAGACACACACTAACTCCTCCTCTTTTTAGAGTGCACCATTACTTTTGTCCTAATGGAATAGCTTAATTTATGGATTTGTTTTGAAATTGCTTTCTAATATGAAACAACTTTCACAAAATTCTCTAAAATGGTGTGTAATTGAAAATAAATAAGTGATTTAAACTTGACAACGTAATCTATTTTTTAAAATACAAAATTATACAGTTTGCGAGTCTCCTTATCCGTAAATTTACACAAATTCAGAATTTTTTTCCAACTAATTGAATTTTCATGAGCACCAAATTTCAGGTCTAAATGCTCCTACGAATTATTTACGAATAAGTTTGTTTGTAAACAACAATAAATAATAATGCCCACTTGTGAAACCTAAGTGTAGCCAAAATCACTGACGTTTACGTTAACACTTTCTATGAATCCGGTAAATCTTGTTTTTTACTTATATGTTTATAAAGTCTAATAAGTGCAATATGTCACATAGTAATCGTTTTTTATGTTGTATGTTTACATTAAAAAAACTTAAGGTCAGTATTTTAGGTTTTATGGAAAATAAAAACAATGTGCAGTCAACAGTGACAATTATTTAATCATAAATCAATGGCATTTAACATGAATATTAATATTTGTAATGAGGACATGATGGAGCTGTTAGTACATGTTGCATTATTATTAAAAAAAAAAAAAACAAAGAGTCTGAAAAAACAGTATGTACAGTAGCTTTCATGTAGTAAAAAAAATCACAATTTCGGACAGTGAGTATAAAACTGTGTACCATTGATGAAAAAACAGTGAATACATAATTACTGCTCTATTTGTTTTGTCTTTTTTTGCTGTATGTCTGTCAAAGTCATTAAAAAACTGAAAAACTGTTGGACAGAGCATTTTTTGAGACTTATAGAAACACTAGACAGCTCAAGATAAAAAAAACCCACTTTTGGTGATATTGCTTTCCTTTCATTCCAGCGTCTTTTTCACAAGCAGTAAAAAATAGCTCTGTTAGAAAATTAAGAAAAATTACACTTTCCAAAAGCAAGCATGGTAACAAAAATAGTTTGTCTAAATTTACTTTTCTTTAAAAAAAAAAAAGGAGAAATAAAGGGAAAGAATTGCTCAGCATGAGGAAAGATAATTTCTCTCTTTCTACATGCATTTCACTTCTATTGTACTTCCTCACACATCATCGTCGGCATCGTCATCATCATCATTTTCTCTCAGGCTTTTTTTTTTTTTCAATTTTCCCCCAAAACCCCACCCATAATATAGACTCCTCTTAAAAAATAGACTTATATATGACGTTTAAATGCAGAAATGTCTTTACGTCTTCACATCTGGAAGAGAAATGTTCTCAACGTGATCATCTTGGCATCATCTGCAGACACACATGATGAAGAGTGTGTGTGTGTGTGTTTAAAGCTGGCTCTCGGCATCGTCCTTCTCCGCTGTACCGTTCTCCAGAGTGAGAGCGGAGAGGCCGAGTCCGTTGGCGTTGCTCTCGTTCAGCCGTCGCACCCGGTACGTCTCGTAGTGGATGTTGTGAGTGACGTCCTTCAGGTCTTGAAGGTGGGACCTGCGGAGGATTTTAAAAAAAATCTGGATCACACAACTATGACATCATCAATTCATTTACTGTATACTCGTTGCACCGTTCTTAGAGCAGGTTTATAATTAGATATCCATAAGTATATCGCCGTGACAACACCAAGAAGGGGTTTATGGGTAATCCTAGCTCATCAGCTCCACTACTTTTGGGCTAAGTTAATAGAGGCTAATCTTTATTCATCACATCAGGAGATTACAATAAATTATACAGTATTTTAAAAAATTTATAATAGCAGGAACTTGCTTCATGGACGTTCCACAGCATTAAATGTAACTATAAGCAGATAAAAATATATCACTCCTGTCCAAGCTGCTCTTATAGAAACCAAATCCAAACCTTCTGACCAATCAGAATCCAGAATTCAACAGCACTGTGCTGTAATCTGTCATATCATGCAGCTTTTAAGACTGTCAACACACTGTTTAATAAAAAAAAAGCCTCACAGGAAGATAACGATAAAGTGTAAGACTAAGTGAATATAAATGAATTTATATTTAATTATTAAGACAGAAAAATGAGACTTACCTAATCAGAAGATCTCTCAAATTGGCAAACTCACAATGCTCAGCATTTTCGACTGAAAAAAAAAAAAACAGAAACATAATCAATACCTAGGGTTGTGAATGATGGAAATTAATTCTGTTGATTTAGCTGCACTCTGCCACTAGATGGCGGTCTTGTATAAGACAAAAATAACTGTTCCAAAATTATAATGATGATGATGATGATGATGATGATTATTATTATTATTATTATTATTATTATTATTAATATTGTAGTTGCAGAAAATAACAACCCACCTTCGATGATTCCCCATTTGGTTTTCCGGCCCAGGACCTTGTTGCCGTTCACTTGGTGCTCTTTATCTGTTCCCACAACCGCAAACGGGATGTTTTCCTACAAGAACCACCAAACACACACCATCAATCACTCTTTGTGTAAATGGACGAACGTTTTAACCATAATGTTAACATTTTAAATTCGAAAATTTTACTCAGATGTGGAACTACGCTCCTGTAAGATCATTTTTTCAACACAGAATTAGCATGCTTATCTCAATACCTGGCCTGAAGCTTAAAAAATATTCACGTAATGAATACAAAAAAGGTAAAAAGGTGCTGTAACATTAGCTCTGTTGTGTTGTATGTTGTTTCAAGTTTCAGGTTTTAATTGTCATGTGCATTAAGAGTGCTGTAAGCATCTATACACAATGCAAATCCTGTGCTACAGCTGCACACTCCTACAAAGACAGAGCAAAAATTATACGTAAACTCTTAACTAGTACAAAAAAAATAACAAACTGTAAACACTGAACACAGACAAAAGATTAAAGTGCAAAATTATTAATGTACTCTAAACTAGTAAAAATAATTCTAAACTCTAATTCTAATAATTGTAAACATTGGATGCAGTCAAAAAGTGACACAGTGCACATAATTACACAAATTTCAACACAAATATATTGAAATATGAAAAACTGAAATATCTGAAATAACTGATGATAGAGGGGTGAGTGACAGATCTAATGTTATATATATGTTAATAATAAGTTGATAAGAGTTATTATTAAGAGTTAATAAGAGTTAATAATGAGTTGACCAAACCAGTTTTTCATATTAGCGTAACAAACTTGAAATTGAACAGACCTTTGAGTTATGATGTATCAATATAGTTAGAAAACATTATACTTTAAAATATTTTAAGGTTTGTTTAGTTCATCAACTTCAACATTTCGAGTTAATCCATTTCCGCAAACATTTTGAGTTAACTGAGTTTATTCGGTTTTACAGTGCAGTCCAATAAGCTTTACAATTTTTTTCATCGCTTTTAAAAAGTCCTCGTACCCTGATCTTGTCGTTGAGTATCCGATCCTCAGCGTCCTCGTCGTATTCCTTCTGTGGATACACTCGGATACCGTGGGTCTGAAGATCCTGTCTTATCTGCAAAGAGAGAAAGGAGCTCCTGGTCAGATTTTTTTTGTGTGTAACCTAAAAAAATTTATAAGATTTTCTTCATGCTTAGTATGTAAAGAAAAAAATACCATAAATTACCAATAACGGTATTTTTTTCTTTACATACTAAGCATTTACCATGCATGTTCACGGTACAGCTGGTTTACATTTTGCCACGCCCACAAAACTCCATAAAAGGCAAAGAGAGCTGATAATGACAAAATGACAACTAAATGGTAAAAGAGTGCCTTCTAATCACAGAGTAATGTTGCTAGGCCATTGCAGCACATCAGCTACCATAGACACGGGCTAACTCTTCCTCCTTTTACAGGGCGCCATTACTTTTGTCCCAACTGAATGGCTAGTCTTATTTGTCTCAGTTTATGAAACTGATTTGAATTGCTTTCTTTTACGTCATTAAAATGAAACAACATATATGAGTTTCACAAAATTTGCATTAATTCGAAATAAGTAAGTGATTTAAACTTGGCGTAATCCGTATATAAAATCGCAGGAATTCAACAATTATACGATTTGAAGCCGATCAATCAAGTTTCATATTACCTCGTTCGCAAACTCAGGAGCTCTCATAGGTTACGAATGCTTTTCCCAAATAACTTTTCACGTATTTCTTGAGTAAATGCTCCTGCAAACGTACTACGAATAAATCTGTTTGTATTCAGTTTTATAAATAAGGTCAATTTTGCACATCTTCTTTGCTTGGGAAGAAATCGTCTTGCCATCTTTTCCCTGGAACTTCTGCTCCTTTCAGCCATCCTTGAGTATAAGGTGCGATTTAAACCTGTCAGTGATGTAAAACAGCGCCCCCCGCTAGTGATGCTTTTTTATTTAAATTCCATAATCTCGCAATGTAATGAGCAGATTTAGCTATCCTCCCAGGATCAGTCCACATAATCTACTTTTCTAACGGTGTCACACAACGACAAACCTGAATAAATATTCCAGCTGAATATTTTAACAGTCATAAAAAATTACGTTTAATTAGCAAACGAGCTACATGTGACATCGTTAATATGTAGTTTGCGTATATTATGCTTTGCCTTAAGATCACAAGTTAGGATCCTGACAATGGCAAAGTCACCCGAGAGACAAATCTACAGCTTATACATGAGAACCACGTACACACACACACACAAACACACACACACACACATTCACCATTCTGTGTATTTAAAGGATGTTCAAAATAGCACTATGATCATCAGTGAGGTTTTTAAAGAGACATTATCATATGATATCATGATGATATATGTCATATTCAGCAAAGCCGATAACATAGTGGAACCTGAATTATCAGCTAGTTTTATCAGTGTGTGTGTGTGTGTGTATGTGTGTGTGTGGGAGGCTCTTGGAGAGAGATGTAGTACAGGAGTATAGGGAGGCTTCCTCCCACACTGCATCATCCTGCTGGATCCATCGAACTGTGAACGACGGCGCAGGTTTGACAAAAAAAAAAAACCAGGCACACAAATGTGTCTTGGCATTGTTATTGGTTTTGGTACAAAAATGATCCCAAGGCTCAGAACAAAGCTTACCTAAGCTTTATGCTACACAGTTTTGTCTCGCTTGCTAATGCTACACAGCAATGCTGCTCAAGTTAGCTAACTTAGCTAGCTAATAGCTAGTGATGAATGGTTTCACAGCCTGTTAGCTGGCATGCATTGCAATACAACGAAACCACTTTTTTTTAATAAACGCTACAAAAAGTACATAATCCAGTTGTGTAATGACCTCATCTTGTCTTTTTTAACAGTATTTAATGGAAACACATCTATTCTCATTTCCTTTTTCTGCTCACTTTTATGCTTTTTTTTTTTTACTTATTCCAATAGCCAGACAAAAAGAAGTTGAGGAATAAGATTATTATACAATATAATTAAGTTATGAAGAACATGAGGAGTGGTTAAATGAATGAATCTTTGCTCACCCTTTGCTTGAACTCTAGCCTCTCATCCATGGTTAGCGTGTCGGCTTTGGCGATCACAGGTACGATGCTCACGATCTTCCCCAGCCGCTTCATAAACTCCACATCGATTGGGCGCAACCTGAGGAAAACTTCTGGTTAATGCTAGTTTAGCCAAATTAGCCAAATATAAGCTAGTTAATTCCAAGCCTTTTTTCTTCTGATTATTGATTGCTGGTTAATGCTAGTTTATACACTTAGCATCACATTATAAGCTAATTCATTCACTCTTGAACAAAACCTTTAACCCTCAACTCCTCAGCTGTACGTTTAAATTAAATATGAAGTCTGTCGGAAATGCACTGAAGATGTATGGACACTCGGAAGACTAGCAGCTCGACAAGGCTCGTAATATTTGTACACGCATTCAGGTATTTATGACTTCTTGACCCATGAACACTCTTCTGTTTTCATAGCACTACCCTATGCTCTACTATGAAGGCGATTTACGGCTCTTGGGGTTCCCATAAGGTCAAAAGGTCAATCAGGGCACTAGGGCCTACTTCAAGTTTCCTCTATTCCATCTGAGAGCAGCGCTATTACAGAGCGAGGAGTCGTAACCTCTCAATCAGCATTTTAATGTTCCTGGCTGTAAATATAGCGCAGGAAGTGACACGTACCGGTGTCCTGTGGCTGGCAGGAAGTAGACGCAGCAGTGGACGCGGGTGTCTGGGATCCTTCGCTTCCTGTTGATGTACTGCTCCTCCTTCAGATATTTCTCGTACTGCTCGTTGACGTAGGTGATGATGGGCTCCCAGCTGAGGAGAAGCAACATGTGAAATATTAACATCATAAACGTTATCTATTATCATTGTTTGTGGTGTATTATAGTATCTGCTTTTTTTGTATGATATTAACTGCTATATACTAGGAAATATTACGAAACACAGAAGTGATCAAGCTTCTCTCACCAGTTCTCGTTGTTTATCTGGTCTCCGAATCCGGGTGTGTCGATAACTGTGAGCCTCATCTTCACACCCTTCTCTTCGATGACTGAAAAACAGAGCGGGAAGAGATGAAAATTTTGCAATTCTAGATTGGTAGTCCTAGTACGTTGTGAGAATTCCCTCCTCGTGCGAGACCCCTAACCCTCAGCGGCTTTTATTTTACATCTCACTTCCTTTACAGCCTTAATTTACTGTATGTACTCACTCAGCTATATTTCTTTCAATTTAGCTAGCAAACATAGCTGACTGTAGCTAGGTAGCTAGCTGTGTTAATCATCTCGCAGTTCGATATAAGACATAGCTTTGTTGGGAAAAAAAGGCTAGCTGTGTTTTTAAGACAATCATTTTTGCGAATGTGGCAGACATGCCGTTACGAAGCGAAGTTACTGTTATCACCCTGAAGTCGAATAATTTTCCTATTACAGCACGTCTGGAAATAACGTAAATTCTCACTTACATAAAAGCAGCTATAAACAGTCATCCCCAGTCGTTATAGTTTTTTTTTTTAAACATCCGTTTATGTAAATAGTTATTAGGTAAACATCCGTTTATTTATGTGGAGCGTCCATTATACGAAACTACTGTCAGAGCTGCTTTTATAGAAAGTTAATCAACACCTTCTGACAAATCAGAATCAAGAATTCAACACCGCAGTGGTATAAAAATGTTTAACATTATGGTGTAAGAAGTTCTTACAACTTCACTGAAAATAACATTCAACTGAATTGTTTTGTTAATTTTAATACGTACGAATTCGGCTTGTTGTTTATACGGATAACGATTATGTTTTTACAAATCCAATGAAAATATTCAGAAAGTAAAATCCACACAGACAAAGCTGCATTGTACAAGAAATGTAGTACGTCATAACATACACCTTTACACATTCTTTAAAGAATGTGGCGGAAACCATGATGGCGTATTCATATCTTTCCTCTCTCAGTTATCGCTAAGTGCCATAAAACGAATCATGCTTTTATGACGAATAGGTAAATATTTACATTAGATGTCAGGATGTCCTGGCCTGGATTTCTGAAAGCTCCAGAAAAAAAACAACCTTTTTTCCCCTCACTACACTGTTTACGATTTGCTGGACTGAGAATTCAGTGGAGCGAGGGGAGATCTCTGGAGGACGTATATCCTGAACCTCATATGATCTGAAACATGCAGTGAAGCATGAGCACACGTATACAAGCTAAGCAAGCACACACACACACGTTTTTTTTTCCCCTATTTTTTTTAACAGGAAGATGTCTGGAGTCTAGGTGTCGGTTGCAGTTTATGTCTTTTGGGTGTGTAGCAAGCGAAAACTGTACATACGTTCAATCATACGGTACTTATATTTGTGGGTGTGGCCTGTCTGGCTGATAAGAAATGACGATAAGCTTAATGTATTCACATCATTGTGTTACTGTTGTTTAAAAAAAATTTATTTATGTGACATTCACAAATTTTATATTTTATATTTATACACAAATGTTCCTTTTTTGTACAGAAAATACAATGAATTAATAAACTTTTTTTGTTTATAAAACCCTGCTTTATTTTGTTGCCACTCTGTTAACAAACCTAAATATTATGAGACATATTACATGTACTGAAAATGTATTTAAATGTCATTATATAATGTTTATGCTATATTGTTTACATCTAATTTTATTAACAGAAACAGGTGAAACTGTGGTTATAAGTTTCTGTCAAAATGTCCTGTCAAATTAGCTAGAAGATGTATGAATATAAGTGAAAAATCCTGTCAGGTTAGCTCATGTCAGCTAGCTGACTAGCATCAGCGGTGAAGATTATAATATCTAGAATATAAAAAAATAAACCATATTAACCAGCTAGCTAGTATTTACAGTGAATATTTGTGGTACTTGTATTTATTACTTAAAAATCCTCTTAGATCATGTCAAGTTAGCTTATATTAACCAGCTAGCTAGCATTTTCTGTGAAGCTTTTAACCTTAATTTCTTTTAGAAACCCTGTGACATTAATGCTATATAATAAAGCTAATATTTGCCAGCTAGCTTGTATTTGTTATAAAGATTATAAACCTCATGAATTTAATTTAAAAATATTTAAAAATTTTAGGAATCCTGCCACATTAACTATTTTTTCTTAGCTATCTATGGTAGGGCATTCTTAGATATCCTGTCAAATTAGCTTAGGTTAGCTTAGGATAGCAATGGATATTATAAACATTTAGAAATATGACATAAAATTCCTCTCAGAAATCCAGTCAGGTTAGCTCATGCTAGCCAGGTATTGTTTTTAGTGAAGATTATGACTATTATGAGTAAAAATCCTCTCAGAAATCCTGTCAGGTTAGCTTATGTTAGCTAGCCAGCTATCATTTTTAGTGAATACTATGAATATTTATGCTAAAAAAAATCCAATCAGAAATCCTGTCACTTTAGTGTTTCATTTGTGCTAGCTTCACTCTCTGAAGTAAGTAGCATAGTATGGAGCTAACGTTCCCAGCTAACACCACTAGTAATTTATCTTGCTTTAATAAAATGGCTCCTCCTCCCTTTTTTTAAAAAAAAATTTAACCCTGTTTTCCTGTTAAGAGAGGCCACATGCACTTAAAAAAAAGTTACCAGTGAGTAAAATGTTTTTTTTTTTCCCAGCTGGTGAATCTTTCAAATGCTACCATGCTAAATGTACCTCAAACCGGATCTGTCTTGTCTTGCTGTGCTGTTATTTTAAACCCCACACAGAATCTTGTTGAAACTACTCACTGTTGTGTTATTCAGTCACTTGTCAGCAAAGCTAATGTCATATAAAGATAGATCACACCCCCAATTATCGTAGGAACACACACAATACTTCCATTTAAAGGGCAGGCTAAGAAGGCTACACTATCTGCCTTTCACGCCACTTTCAAATTGAGCATGACGGCGCCTTAAGAAGTGAAATTCATGAAGGTACGTGCTTTTCTTTTCGTACGGCCTACAGCACGGGACTGTATGATAAGGTTAATGTTTTTTTCTTGGAAGCGAAAGAATTAACGTGATCACTGTCTTACAGGTTAGATCTAAAAGTAATGCTACATTTGACTTAACCCGGAAATGGGAAGTCTGAACTCGTAAATTACGCAATTTTTGAGCTCGAATCATTCGAGCTACAAATTGGGAAAAAACACAGCTAGCCAGCTAACATTAGCAAACATGAGTTTATGATGTATTTACTTTATCAAAACAACAAGCTGTATGTTCAATGTTATCGATTTAACCAATTAATGTGTCTATGTTGATTGATCTAAAGTGAATGCTACTATAAACTCTTATCTTATTTGCTGTTGACGGTGTGAGCACCATGTTGGCATGACGTCATTTGCTCATTTGTCCTCAACTCGAGAGTTGAGGAGACTTTCTGAGTAGGAATTCCATGTTGAGGGGTCATTTTCATTTTCTTAATTTTTTTGCTAGTCGGAGGTCAGAAATCTATTCATTGAGTCAATGATTTTATGCAACTACTGTGAGAGAATGTAAGAGAAGACACGGCCTCATGCTCAACCAGACACCAGTTGTTATCTTAGATAAATGATGGCCTCTGTTGGAACGAGAGTCATCCTCTGACCCGTAGGATGAAAAATGGCCGAACCAGCACTCTCTCTTTCTCTCCCAGCCTCTTTGACAGGTTTTTCTTAATGACAGCCAGGGCCACATCTCTCTCTCTCTCTCTCTCTCTCTCTCTCTCTCTCTCTTTCTTTCTCCCTCTGGCTGAAACCTGCATGATTGATCTTTCTTAATCCGTCCCCCATCGCCAGCATCTTAATTCATCTTCTCTCTCTCTCTCTCTCTCTCTCTTACTCACACAATGTCCCAGTTGTCTGGCTCAGCTCCAAGTCAAACACCACAAACCCTTACGTTCTGTCACGAGTCAGAACCAATGCTAATTTTTTTTAAAACACAATTTCTTTTGGCTTGGTTCGATTTCTCTGAAATCTTTTTTTTTTTTTGTTTAATCAAATCGTTGAGGTGATATTTGGGTCACATTGACCTGAGAGTAACAGGATGAAATAAAAATGACTGGCCTTTGGTGATCTGAAATAAATCATTGTCGCTGCTGTCACATGACCTTCCTGTACAGAGACACACACCATGCTAGCAGGAGGGTCAAACTGAGGCCACTGATGCTTCATCTTCATATATATATATATATATATATATATATATATATATATATATATATAAAATATCACAAATATGACACAAAACAACTCTTTTTCCTTTTCTAGTTTCTTTGCCTTTTACTTTTTGGGTTACTTTTTAGCCTTTCTCATTTTGATTGCTCTTCCATTTTTTTTTCCAGTTGTTGACGTGGCTAGAAAAGAAAAGTGTGACGTTATCACAGACGAAGATGTAAAAAAGGATAAAATGTCACACTTCCTTGCAATCTAAATATTTCTGCAACTCACAGACTCATCGTCTATGCAACAACGTATTGTTCCATCATTATTACAGACCATTACCAAGTTGCATGGAAAAGAGTCTCGTGTTTATGCGTCTATCATTTTCATGCCACTAATAACTGAGAAATAAAACCAATTTTTCTAATTATATTTATATAAAACAAGGCCTATGGGAAAGACTTTGTGACTCTTTACTCACATGTTCATGTTTAATTCAAGGGAAAAGTCTGGGATCAAGCCAGCGTTAGCGAGTGTGAAAGTGTGTATGTGTGTGTGTGTGTGAGAGAGAGAGAGAGAGAGAGAGAGAGGAGACTCACTGTGGCTGATTGATTGCAGGTGGACGGTCTTGGAGATCTTCTCCTCATAATTGGGAGTGCAGGACTTACGGCTGACCTTGGATTTAAACAGTGTGTTCACCAGCGTCGATTTTCCCAGACCGCTTTGACCTGTCGAAAGAGGACACAAAGCAGCTTTACAATCACTTTCACTCCTTACTATGTTATTCAGAGAAGCTCTGAGTGTGTCATTTTAAACCATTAAATGTTTAATTTAATGAATATATTTACTTCAAATTTAATATGTAAGAAATAAAACACTTTGTCAGGCTGTTAAAGGAAAATAAAAGTGCGGGGAAGTGCGATGAAGCAGAGAAGCAGAGTTACTGTTACACACAATGGAGCATAATTTAAATGTTCCAATTTAATTTGTGACAATTTTGGACTTTCTGTCTGGGTGGAGCAACTTATCACAGATTTGGTTTATCACAATGTCATCTTCAAAATCATCTTATGTCATAACATTACCACCCCTACCCCCTTTCACTCCAGGGATAAAATTTTTGTCTGTTTCCTCCTTCTCTGCCTCCTGGCATCGACCACCATCTCCATTTTTTGTTTTGTTTCACAAGCCAGCCAAATCCCGATAGATAAAGCCAAAGTCACGCCTAAGGAATTATGCAGTTTCATCCAGAAATATGTCAAAATGTGGGGAAAAATGTGTTTGAGTATTCATTTCATGTTATCTTTCAACCTTTACATTTTCAAAGCACTGCAAAATCCTTAAAAAAATGACAGATTTCACAACATTTAACAACAATCGATGACTGAAAAGAGGACCACTAGGAAGTTCGGAATGAAAGGAAGTAGAAGTAAGTTCACATTGGACACTGAGTAGCGTGTGGCTGGCAAAAGTTAGCTAGTTAGTTAGCTAGCTAGTAACGTGGACATTTCAAGGCTTTATGCATATGCAATGTCCAGTTACAATACTGACAAAAGAAAAAAAATTTGTTGGGTTTTACACAAACAAGGTCCAGGCTCCAATCCTGACCAAAAAACACATAAAATCCAAGTTGCATGTCTAGAAATGCAAATCCAGTTTGAAAGTCACATCAGATTGGTCTTTTCTTTCTTTTACATATTACAGAAAGTTAGTTTTTCGAACTGGATATGCATAAAGATTTATGTGTAATAGCTGCGGCAGTGCAGATATTCATTTATTTCCTTAGGTAGTCATTTAACAATCCCATTTTCCCTGATTTACACCAGGCATATCTGTACATTAGCATAACATCAACGCTGTAACCATAAACACTTCAGATTTCCTTATCGCTTCCATCCTGTCATGTCAGTACACTGTCACAGTCTCCACCTTTAAGCAGATAAATGTAGTGTGTAAACCATGTTCATGTTCATTTACAGGATGCCCTTTGACTCACTGTGCTATTAGAGCAGAAGAAAGCGTGGGCGTTTATGGAGACGCCTGGTAACAGGTCCATAACCCACTTTTTTTTTTCGCCTCACAGATAAAACGAAGGTCGTTGCACTGTAATGAAGACACGGCCATGCAGAGCACCGAGGCAATCAGCAGCTCACACAAATCCCCCGTACTGCAAATTGTCAGTGATGTAACAGGTCAGGTCCAAGCGAAAGCGTGTGAGAGGTTTATCTGGCAGCCGGCCAAACGCACCGATGGCACAAAGCCACAGGGAGCTCCGGCGCTTAATGACTCACTCACGCCAGTGCTCACGGACGGAGGGAAGCTATTACTGCCGAGAGATTCTTATCAAGACCCTCTCATGCACTTCAAAGCGGCTCAGCGGATCTGAACAGCTCCTCAAAAACACCACTGCAAAGTGGATCGAGTGAAAACTGACAATTGGTTTCATCTTTTTTTTTTTTTTTTTAAATATTGCGAAATTCGGGGTCTTTAAAGTTTAAGGTTACGTTTTTAAGTTTAATAATTTGTATGAAATCAGAGGAGATGACCTTGGTCACTGCTAAGGAGTGATAGGAACAGGACTGAACTATAAACAGTCCCTGAACGAGTTCCTGGTTTGTTTCCGCAGCGATGTAGGAAACCTGAATTTAAACAGAAGTGATGCAAACTGTCTGACGCAAAATAGTGAACACGGACAAGGTTAAGACTAAAGTTGTCTTTTTATATAATATTTTTCTAGCATGCTGTGTACATATTTTTAACTTGTCATCATTGTTACACTTTGGATAGCGTTATGTTAGCTAGCTAACTTTAACCACAGTATTAGCATTATTTGCATTTTTTTTTATGGTTGCTACAGAGTTGAAAAAAGTTTCTGAAATGTGTCAAGTGATGTCAAGCTTTTTTTTGTTTGTTTGTTTTTTACCTCTCGACCAATCAGGTCACAAGTTAAGGGCCAAGCAAGAAAAATAAACGTGGAGGACAAAGTGTTGGTGAAAACTGTGTCTTATTAGTGAGCAATTGTGATGCATAAAATCGTAAATATTTCATTGCGAATATTAAAACGTAATGTAACTAAAACATTTTGGGACGTTCACTGGTACGTCCTTACCTTTCACCAGATATGTAAAACTAATTGTAAATCCCCAGCTAGCAAGCTGGAGAAAGGCTTCAAACTGCATAAAATCAGTAAGAAATAGCTATTTTATATATAAATTCATATATATAAATGTAAGAATAATAGTAAAGCTGAAGGACAAATCACTGTCTCACTGTACTAACGAGTGTAAACAAACGGAAATGGGTCATAGCACTGGATACAAAATGGCTCCTGGAAATTTAAAATAAATGTTTTTTTCAATGTGTTATAAAATTCCTTCTCAAAGCCCAACATGCCAAGAGCAGACAAAACAACTGCAGAGGATTTAGATGTCTCAAGCCTAACGATGATGAATTGCACTTCTCTTCACTGAGTAATTACGAGCATGCTGATCGTCGTGATGCCGTGAGTCCGATAGATTCCTAAAGTCTAGAATGTTCCAGGCTAGACACGCTGCAGTGATGACGTTTGAGTCATGTGCTGACGAAGCCTGTCTCAGGGGTGTTGTATGGCAACAGCCTGTCATTTACTCACGCCATTTCCAAAGGTCACGAAAGGTCAGGCGTAAATTCACAGCATGTGTGTGCGTGCGTGCGTGCTTGAGGCCCACTGACACCTGAAAGCACTTTAATCATCATCATCATCATCATCATCATCATCTCCTGCTATGAAGAACTGATTACAAAAGGGCTTGCTCCAAACAATGCTTAAGATCGTACGAAGAGGAACTAACGGTACTCGAGAGTAGGGATAGCAGAATAATTTAGTCTTAAAAATGTAACATCTTAGAAATTGGGCTAGCTAAAACAATACTTTTAGGGGCTGTGCGGTTATAGGAAATGAATCAATGATGAAGTGAAGTGTTACTGTTGCAACAGCAGCATGTCCCGACGTAGACCAGTTATTCCTCTTATACCACAGCAATTTGCCAACAATAACAATTTCTTTATTTATTAAAGAAAGAAATAGAATTCTTATCCATTTATAGTTACATTTAAAGTTGTGGAAACAAGTTTATTCCTGTTCTCACAGCTTTAAACAGTCGTTCCTTCCCCAGCTTCTCTTTTTTCCACTCTGTCTTGAAGTTAATAAGAGGGAATAAAGCAGCTTGTTAAGCGCTCATACTGGAGACTCCTTCCATAGATGATAAATAAACGTCTCCTTATAGAAAACTTCACCATATCAACGAATATACGTCCGTCTTACAGATTTTCTGTTAATGTAGAAACAATAACATATTAGAACTAGCACATTGATATAAGCCTGTGATTTGTAGCTGTTGTTATAGAAAATTAATCAACACTGTCTGACCAATCAGAATTGAGAATTCAACATGGTATAAAATGTATTGCATTTTAAAAAAAAAGGTTATTGGGCGTCGTTATGACGGTTCAGCCATCTTTAGTGTAGTCCTTGTGACCGTTCCGTGTCATTTATTCATATTACACATAACATGACACATTTCCTGCATTTCCACATTTCCATTTTCCTCAGGAGGTCATTGCGGTGGCAATAATACGTTCCACATGGAACGCAGCATGGCCTGTGGGATTGTGGGAAAACCGGAGGAGACTTAGCAGCTCGAGACCTGAGGCTACGTTAAAGGTCCTGCCCTCCACTTTGGAGCGTAATCTACTGAGACCCTCCGCCTCAGTGGTACTGCACTACTGTGTGTGTGCGTGTGCGTGTGAACGGAGGTAGGAAAATGAGAAAGTACAAGAAAAACATGAGATTTCCTCTTTTCTCTATCCACTCAGCCACACGCTGAGCTCATCCTGTGTATGTGTGTGTGTGTGTTTGTGTGTGTCGATTTCTCCTCACAGTCTATCTCTTCAAACCATTTAACACCTGACACTCCATGCTCCTCACCTTCCCCCCAAACACCCCACCGTGTTGTTGTTCTACAGGGGGTCCAGGAACATCGAACACGTCCCAAAACACAATTCGATGTCTGTCTGTGGGATTGATAGGATTCTGAGATGGCACTGTAGTCACTGGAACTCGTCCAAGAGTATGAAAAGAAGTGCTATTTAGCAAAGCAAACTAAACTAAGGATTAACGTGGAAGCTAAATATGATCTTTCAACTCATTACAAACGAATACCCTCATATACCCCTTTATTACCCTGATTTATAACCTTGTAGCAATAGTCCTCAGATTTCCAGGTAAGTCATCAAGTCATCAGAATGATGCTAGCATGACTAAGCATTTATAACATGCTAACTGTGTTCATCATAAAGAAACTAACCCTAGCAGCGACTCATTCATTAATCCATTCACTTACCTCATTTATATTCTGCCATAAAAACATAACAACAAAAAAAAATTCAAAGATGCTTCATACAAGGAAGAATCACTAACACTGCTAACAAAGAAGTGCTTTAAAAGCTCACAAGTGTTTAAAGCACTAACTGCATTGTGCTTTTGTTCTTTATGCTTTGATACAAAATCTAAAAATGTAACATGGTTAGCAATCAGTGTGACATGAGATTCTAGCAGGTCACTAAAATAACAAAATGACACAAGAAAAGAAAATAATTCAAAGATTTTTCACACAAGGAAGAAACTGTAGGATTGCTAACAATGAAAGTAGTTCCAAAAATACTTTAAAAGGCTAACTACAAGCTTAAGGTAGTAGCAAGGCAGCTGCTGACTAATTTAGTTTGCATTATGCTAACTGTTCTGTGCTAAGAGCCCTCTAAAGGGACACAAAAAAAATGGCTAACAATCTGCATGAGCTAGTATCAACAACATATTAATGAAATTAATTTGTATTTGTCTAGTAGGACACAAAAATAATTCCAATATGCTACACATTAGGGAAGAAACACTAGCATTGCTAACAATAACAAGACCCAAGAAAATACTTTTAAAAGGCTAACTGTGAAGTAGTAGTAAGCTAACTCCTGATTAATTTACTTTGCATTATGCTAACTGTATTGCTCTAAGAGGCCTCTAAAATACACACAAAAAGAATAAATCCTAACAAAGCTAATATGGATAAGATGGCTAATTTTATTTGCTAGCCCTCACCAAAATGAACCTATGAAAAAAAAGGAGTGTTTGTCTGATATGAAGAAATGTTAGCGCAGCTAAAAATTATCATTAAGTAGCACCAGGTACTGAATAAGTTTATTTTTGTTTTACTTAGACATACAGACTTCTAAAAAGACTCATGAAAAGATTAAATGATACAAAAAAGGCCAGCAATGACTTCTAACTGCTGACTAATTTATTTTCCATTATGCTAGCTGCATTGTGTTAAGAGTTCTCAATAAAGACAAAGAATGTATCATGGATGGAATACAATTCCAAGCTAACATGGCTAACAATCAACCTGAGCCTGTGGTAGCTAATTAATGAACTCATTAATAATTGTATTCTGGCCACTAAAATCCCTGAATAAAAGAAGGTGCTGAGCAATTTAAAGAAATGCTAGCCATGCTAATAAAGAATGTGATTAATTAGCAAGATTTTCATTGTGCTAAACACAATGTCTTTAAAAAAATAAAGAATAAAATATTAAATCTTGCTCTAAAAGGCTAACAGTGAGGATGATGTAGAGGTTAATAAACTGCTGACTCATTTAATTTGCCTTATGCTAATATTCTGTGCTCTAAAAAGACCCAAGAGCAAGAAGCGACTCATTCATTAGCCCATTACTTAATAGGCCTTTTTTAGCCACTAAAAACATGAGAAAGTGATGCAAAGATCCTTCATACTAGACCTGCTAACACTGCTAACAATGAATGTGACTTAAAAGCATTGAATGAGTTCATTAGCATTGCGCTAGCTCTATTATGCTAATTAATAGAAGAAGAGATCCAAGAAAAGATAACAATGAACAAGAGGTAGTAAACAGCAGTGAGCTGCTGAATAATTGAATTATGCTAAAAGGCCGCTAACAACATCAACAAAGAAACAGTCTGAAAAGAAAAAGAAAAAGGTGTGGGATCTCACAGGACTTCATTTGCATTATGCTAACTAGCTAGCGACAAAAGGAAGTTCCCTCACACAGGGATACAGCATCAGAAAACATTTTTAAGCTTTAATTTTTTTTTAAAGAGCGACAGAGACAGAGAGAGAAAGCGGTTCAGTGATAAATGAGGTCGAGAATAATTTCCAGAAACTAGCCCAGTCTGGATGAGTCACTGTTTGACCGCTGTTTCTAAGTGATGAAAGGGAAAGTGAGTGAAAAGAGAAAAAAAAAAAGAGAACCAAAAAGGGAGATGGTACAGCCGGTTGGCTTTGATATGCATCCAGAGCAGCAGGCATGAAGCATAGCACCGTGCTAACAAGCAGCTGAAGCTGTAGCTATCACACTTCAGTGGAGCAGTAGAGCACAGCAAATCGACTGATGGAGGAGAAGCTGTGTGGGAATTTTCCGAAGGGAATTCTGTACTGATGTTACAGTATTCAAAATGCACTTCACAACCCAAAAAACTTGGGTTTCTGGAATCTTTCATTCTGAAACAGAATAATAAAAAAAGACCCATAACACAGGGCCATGCAAGCATTAAAGGGGCAGTCTGTAATTTTTTAAAGGGAACTGTAACTCCGCAGAGATTTAGTTTGTGTAGAGAATAGATTAGCTTGTACATGAAAATAAATGGGATATGCTACTAATGCTCCAAACAAACAGACAAAACAACACAAACAAACAAGCAAAGGTAGAGAAAAGAAAGGAAAGAAAGAAAGAAAGAAAGAAAGAAAGAAAAAGAAATGGAGGTAGCGAAAAAGAAAAAGAAAGAAAGAAAGATTTGCTGAATTATTTTTTAAATAAAATGATTAAAAGAACAGTTTTGTGACATCATAAACTACCAGTGCAGCACAACATTATGTGTACACTATCAGAAATGCAGTCAGCTCCACAATTATTGGCACCCCAGGTACAGACAGGTGAAAAGTTTGAAAAAAATTGTTATATTAACAAAACCGTAAACCAAATCCACGTCCCATGAATGTTTTCAGAAAAACAACTAAAAGATACAGAGTTTTGTCTTCATGTGCTCTTTAAGGGATTTGCCAAAATATCTCTTTATTTTCACACCAGAGGAGCGCCAGAAGAATGAAAAGCACAAGCAAAACCCTGGCCAAGAAAAAAAAAACAGAGAGAGAGGAAAAGAGAGAGAGAGAGAGAGAGAGAGAGAGAGAGAGCAAGTGGGCTTGAATACACTGCTACACTGATCCGATCATAAATCCCGGGTGTTGGACGCACCGGACAGCACAACAATACCCCATGGCATTTAATTAGGTTAGACACACACACTTCATACTGGGAGGTTCCTGAGCTCTGATTGGCTCGGGGTGGATAGCGTGGTGATCTTGAACAGGGCAGTCGTCCAGTAAAACACCCCAGATTATGGCTAGGAGCTAAAGACTGAGAGAGAATGCCTGGCCAAGAACCCAAGCTGAGAGGCAAAACGTCTGCGAGAGCCTCATGCAAGTCCAGCTGTCTCCATTTCAGTACTAACCTTTATGTGTTTCAAAGCAAGAGAGACAGAATCGAATCTCGGAAAGTTGATGGATTTAACTTTACGCACTGTCCAAGTTACAGAATAAGGCTGTGTTCAAAATGGCAGCAGTACATACTGGATACTCGGGGTGTAACACAATGGCACTATCGGTATGTGAATCTGTTTAGTGCTCCAGATATCTGTATCCAAATATCTGTATTTGGATTTAAACCCGAAATGGGTGTGGCCTAAACCGGAAGTTTTATTTTGTTTTAATAATTTAATATGAACCCTATCTTCTTTTTACATTCAATATGAACCCCTGCAAACACTCGAACACACAGGAAATAAAAACAAATAAATAAAAAATGAATAGTCTGTCTACAATTCGTCAGTGTTTGTATCTGTTTAGAGCACGTAACCCGTTAATTCAGAAAACTGCATTCATATTCGGTTACATTTTCAGTTACTGTGACCCAAAGTGTAGTCACTTTTTAGTGGTTAAAGCCAAAAGCGTTGCAGTGAAGCAATGGAAAAAGGTTTTTTTTTTTTTTTTTTTTTTTTTAAATCTGATTTACCGTAAGCAGCTACAGCTAAAGATCTTTTGATGAAAATAGTACTATTAATTATTAGTGTTCATTTGTTACAGAAAAAAGTGAAAATGGACTCCTGTAATTGAAAAAACAAAAAACAGATTAATTGCAAACCTGTACTGTGAATCAGAGTTTGCTAAATTTATTTTTAAAACAAAAGGTCTAGAACCACTTTTAAATTTCACAGACTCTACCTGTAACCTATAACTGAAGTAACTGCTTTCTTTTTAACATATACATTTTTTTGGCACCATTACTGCCAAAAATTCAAAATCACCAGGAAAGCTGAAAAACACCACAGATATTTATCTTGGAATAGGATGAATCAGCTCCTCTAAGTTTGTACAGACGTTCTGAAGAAACCAGGGTGATTCATTTGTAGAATTGTTTGAAATTTCCCCACACACACTCATTTATCTAATGCAATGAAATCTCTAATTACACGAGCGTCTAATGAACAGCTTGCTAGAGAAGAAACCTTTCCACCAGAAACCAACAACAAGAGCTTTGCAGCTTGAATAAACTCCTTTATGTCTAATCACTGTTAATGTTAGGGTTCGAAAAAGAGCTGAGCTCTAGACATTTGCTTCATGCACGTCGAGCCAGCGTTTCCTGTACACCTGCCACTGAAGTTCCCCTCCATCATGCCTCAACCTTCCTGTCTACATCTGAAACTTGTGTTTACCTCAGTGTTACTCCGGTAGACGCACTGCTCTCACACACAGATACACCACACCACAGCATGCCTTTGTGGTCCTGTGCTGCTAATTTTGTCTTTGATTTTGTTTGATTTTGTTTTGTTGGTCTGGTAAAAGCTAATCAGCGATTTAGCAATAAAATTAGATGGAGAAACCTCCCCAAATGTTGCTAAGTTTGTTGAGCCATAGATGCCAAAACCTTTTCACACCATTCTGGAAAGCATGTATTCATCACTAATGGGAAGCTATGACTCAACAGATCACGTCCTAGCATGTGTAGAGGTTTTGAGGAATTTTGTCCACGATTGCAATATCACAGTAATCCACATTACCTTCATGACCTTGTGCAAATTGAAGTTGTTAGGTCATAATATAGAATTTGCATTGCATAAGTCAAACTCATATGTCCCATTAGTCCCAGTTGAAACGCATGCCGCTCCACTTGGCATGTCATACATTACTCACCGACCACCATGATGTTGAACTCAAAGGCAGACTTCATGGTCTTGCGTTTCATCTGATCCAGCACGGCCTCGATGCCTACGTAGCCGAAGAGGTCACTGCCTCTGATGACGCCCTGCCTGTTGGGCTCAACGAGGCAAGGGGTCTCCTTCTCGACCTCATGTTCCTCCTCCACCTGAAGCTCCACCTCCCTCTCCTCCTCCATCCGGACGGGCTGTTCCAGCTCCAAGTCCAGCTCCTTCACCGTCTCTGTGATCGGAGAAAGGCGTTATATGTTAGCATAACGTTTAGCTAAAATAATCTTTACAAACACTGCACAATATAAACATAAATATATATATGTAACTTGTTTAGGAACATCGTGACAGCTTCTCTACATTGTTATCAATATGCATGCAATGCAAATCGGAAACACATCTGTGTTCATGTTCCATTAGCCAGCTAGTTAGCTGCCAGTAAATTAGCTCGCATTAATCACAAATACAAACAACAAGGTAGTTTATTATCCAAATTTCTGTTTATGTTTTTATTTTCTCAGTGCTTTACTTAACTGTAAATAAACTTGTCACTGTATAACACTACCATGACATTAGTTAGTTAGTTAGTTAGCTAGCACTGTCCACACAGTTTTGGTTCTGTACCAGTTGTATACAGTTGTATGCAGAAGTACTGAGAAAAGTGAAATTAGCGTGAAGAAATTGTACTTAATCACCGATCTATGTATATCACTATTTTCTAGCTATCACACTGTTCACGAATTTACGTTGCAGAGGAGCCTTCGCTGTCAATAATTACGTGATGTGACGCCCATAGTTCCAGTCAGACAATGTATGCTGAATGCTTATTTAATGACAAATCTTTAGTACCATAAAGATTTTTTTAAACATCTGAAATTTGTTTCCACGGACTTTGGTAGCTATTGCGAATAACTGCCATTGCAACACTGGCATCTCAGCAGGTAATATAGCTGCGGCGAAGCTTTGTTTTGGACACAGATAGCAGAATCTGAAAGCTCACCTCTCGCTTGCTAAGTTACACTTTCCACAGATCTCGGGGGGCTAGCATGAAAATCACCTGCTATGCTCAGTGAACTTTGCACAGCATGCCAGCAGGAATCGATCAAAAAATGTTTTCTGCGGTTTGAGCTGTAGTTTGTTCAGCTCAATTGAGTGCACTTGAGAAATCAGGACAGAGTGAGTGAACAGAGTTCACTCTTGAGAGCTCGTCCTCTGAGGCACAGAAGCTAATCGGGCGGCTAGGCTGACTTAGCCATCACTGGGAGGCAAAAAGTAAGCGTGTATTGATGCTTAAGAAAAGTGTTCACATGGTAAGAGGATTGACAGATCACCTGAGGTTAGCATGATATGACTATGAGAAATCAGATTATAAGGCATAAAGGCATACATGGCTAGCAGCTAACAAACTTATACATTACTTTTAACTACTACTTTTTTTCAATTAGCCATCATAGAAGATGAGTTAGCATTGCGGCGCTAATGTTTATGTGTAGCAGTAAAGTCTATCTCAAGACTGCCTGGTGCGCTAAGAGGATTAGCAGGCAATCATCATCCTGCTAGGAACCTCTAAAGTCAGCATGTTAAAGCTGTCCAAAACAAATCCTTAGTTATGTCACCTTATCCTCATGGCATTCTGGAAGGGTGCTTACATAATATATGATATATGATATATATGATATAAAATACTTTTTTAAACAAAGGGACAATGTGGTCAGTCAGATGATCTAATCCTTCAAGCTTTTATCCAAGCCAAGAAACCATCGTGACCTCAGATCACGACTGCTCTTTAACCTACATACAAGCTGTGTAGCTGTGTGTTAGTTCATATGTGCATCAACACATTACAGGACGTGTAGGATGATCTGACATGCTTCCAGGAAACGCCTGGTGCTACTGAGCCTCCACCTAAACACACCGATAGCATAACCTTTCATAGAGTTTTGTGGGCGTGGCTAAACGTATATCAGCTGTTCCGTGAATATGCTCGGTAATTTCCGTCTGATTGGCATTTATCAACCTACGCACACACAAATCAGCGAAACTTTTTGTAAATCTGGCGGCTTTTTAGTTTGGTTTGGCCTACGCCAACTTGTACACGCAACTTTATTAAACGATTGAAGGTTCAGGGATGCTGTTGGCATTGGAAGTGCAACACCAAAGTAATCATGCCACAGTTACATGATGCTTCCTCTAACAAGACGATAACACTTTTTGTGGCTGGTAAACTCATTATTTGGGAGTTTTATAAACTAACCAGCATTAGTCTGGACCTAATTAGTTTAAACCAATTTAAAACCAGTTCTCTAGAGTAGCCTTGATTAGAGAATTAACAAACTAGTCTTATTGCTATTAATTACAAAGCATACATTGTGTACAAACATACATTTTGGTTGATGTGCTATGAAAAACATAATGGCACTAAACATTTTTCAGGAAAGTGCTTGGCCCTTCCACAGTTTCTAGAATCTCCAGTGCTAAAATAAAGAAAATAAAGTGTCGGTCTCTGAACATGATGATTATCTGCTGAATCATAATCGCCTACCTCCAGGCACAATCCCGTTGCTCGTTAAATGGACTAACATCTCTGTCTCTGGCTGAGAAATGTGTTATGGTGGAACGTGTTTGTGCCTGGGGCGGTGAGGAAGTGAGGATGTTGTTCACTTCCTTGATAAGACTTTGCTCATGCTGTGCAAATAGGCCTGCTCACACATCCACAATCTCCTTTGTGTTTAGGATTGTGAGTGTTCTAGTTAACGCCATACCTATAGAGTCATATCGACTTGTCCTGAGCCACACATTAACGTACAATGTCGCTTTAATTGTTTCATAATATCTCTTGGAAATAGAGACCCAGATTAGCATCATGTTCACTCAAGCAAGGTGCGAAACTGATAAACAGGAAACAATCTGCAAGCTACATTCTGCTGTAGAGAATCACAGAAACTCCATTTAGTTTAGAGAGAAAGAAGGTTAGAACAGATATTTTCATAGCCAAATTTCCTGTACTCTAAATAAGTACCCGTGCTGAATTTGGTTACACTACTTGCCCTACTGTCCCAGGTGCGACCCTGAGCTTGGGTTACAGTCTGCGTTGAGTTTCTGCACGTGTTCTACCAGTGTCCGCTCCCAGGAACCCACAGCAACCCTGAGCAGGATAAAGTGCTTAATGAATGAATGGATTCTTGCCTGGGTACCAAGAGTACCAAACAGAGACACACCAGGTGTATCCGAAGCAGAATACAGCTGCCCTGATACCTTGCTGTGTCATAAGTCATGTCTATAAAGGTACCGGTATGAAAACAGTTTCAGACAGCCTTCGTCCCCGTACTACCAGGTTACCAACATATGCCGACGATATCCGCTAACCTTAACACCCATTAGGCGAGACGGAATAAAGTATCTTTGGGGAAAGTAGAGCGAACATCCTGTGATTACACCAGCTATTTCTCATTAGAAGTGAAATCTTAAGTAAAATGATTGCGAGTATTTCTCCACAAACTGCTCCAATAGATAAAACCAAAGTCCCACCTGCTGAAATATGCCCCTTCACTCGGAAATACGTCATGTCGCTGAAGAAAAATGTGGTTGAATTCGCGTTTCATGTTCATATGAGCTTGTGAAATAGGAGAATATCACCAAAAATATATTTATATTTTATTTTTCTATGCTTGTCTTATGAAAGGGAAAAGAAACCTAGCAAAAGCGTCCCAAAAATACTTAACATTATGAATCTCAAGACCTGTTTTCAAAGAGTGAGTATTATGTAACACAGTTACTTGAGCGGAGTTTCAGATTCAGATTAATAACCTGATTAGCATTGCGTCATACCATATATCACAGTAGAGGAAAAGAGAAAGAGATGGAGATTGTAGCACGTCAGTAATATAGAAAAAAATGCAGGAGAATAGATGTGGTCAAACATGGATCATCTCAAACAGACGGGATTGTGGGAAAAGAGGGATGGCTTTGTCTCCCAGATGCATGAGAAAGACAAACAGACTGACACGACCTGAACGACTGCTCAAAAAAATGAATGTTTGAGCAATTAAAGAGAAACGTGAAGACTGGAATCGAAAAAGTGCAGGCCTGTGTCTGTGTTTAATCAGCCGCTGGTCGCTCTGCTTTCTGAGGACCGACACAAATCATACACATGCCACAAGGGTGACAAACACAGTACAATGACAAACACAGCGAGAACAGTCCAAGAACCACGTACCACATGTTTACATCCAAACATCTGAAAAACTTTAAGCCAAACTACTCGTAATCAGTAGCTGTGTTTGCAAGGACACAAAATGTAAACTTGCTGAACTAGCATCAATGTTATTATAATAACAAGCTCAAGAAGGTAACGTTAGCTCAGAAAGTTAACCAAAACATCCAGCAAATGCTCTCATCTGGATATCAAACCCGTTACCGTCCCATCCCACCCATCCCACCATCAGAAATTATTTTTAACACTAAATATGAAAATTTAGTAAGACAAGTTGTTTCCTTGTGGCGGCCATCTTGGTCAACAAACAACAGGATAAAGTTTAAGCCCTGAATAAATGCAAAAGTTAAGATTGTTATGCTAATCAGATTCAGGAATTGATTATTCCTCATTCGGTTTTCATTTCAATCGAACAATTTGTTCCAGTATTAACAGATAATTATGCTGCATGCAAATGTAGCTACTACATTTAGCTACATTTAGATGATGTCATCGAAACATATCATTTATTCTAAAAATTTGGTTTTCATCACACACACATACCAATTTTCACAATATTTAGCCTTTTTTTTTTTTTTTTGATATT
>CM040466.1:23876401-23915285 GCA_022758105.1 Pangasianodon gigas
TTTTTTTTAAAATTTTTTTTTTTTTTTTTTTTTTAGATTTTCTGCAATTCTGATTTAAATTAAAATCTGGATATTTAATTTAATATGATTCATAATTTAACAAAAAAGTTTTAAAAAATATAATTTATTTTATTTATTAAACTGGATTGTTCTTAATTATGTTACTGTTATTAATAACATTGTGGTCATTTTATGGTGAAATCTTTACAATGTAACATAAATTTAGTTTCATACTGATTTAAATTACAATCAATCTAATTCAGCATGCTGCTGATTTTATTTTTGTGTTGTTATTGTTGCCAAAATTTAAAAACCCTTTAACAGTACGGTTTTGTTTCAGTAATTTCACTGCAGTTGATATGAGCCGGAGAAGCAAATGGTTAATCAGACAAAGGAACAACCCCTGTGTTCAAAATGTTGCTCTACTCCCTGTGCATTATGGGTATTTTGTACATTTAAAGACTAACCATAAGCGGTGCATTGTGGGATTTTATGTGGAAAAACTCCCATAATAATGCACTGTGTAGTCAAATAGTAATACAAGCACTTCTTCTCTCTTGAACCTAATAATGATGTTGTCATGGTGATTGTTCCAGTAGAAAATGAACCAGAACCGCACATTTTGTTGGTTCCTGTTTGGGTTTTGTGCTATGGAAAAACTCCCTGGGATAAAATAATATAAAATAGCACTGGATAAAAACAGTACTGTAAGTTTTCTTCTCTCAAATGTCATGAAGTCGTGATGAAAAGAGTTTTCCAGTGACAAGCAGAGGCCAGTCATTTAAACTGTGGAAAAACAAAACATGATCTTCTGTGTTATAACCTTTTCAGGAAACTCAGGCTTGGTCATTGGCATGATCTCACAATGTTTACAGGAAGAAGACGGTCTTTTTTTAACAGAAAAAGGTTGAACATAAACCAAAAACACATATTTCCTGCGTTACAGCTGGGCCTTGTAGCATTGCTCCTGTCAAACAACGCATCACACCTCTCTTATTAACCACAAGTCACTTTGAACCGTCGGTATGAAAAGGCACTTCAGCTTTTATTGTTTCCTGTTTATTAAGATATGGTGCCTTTGAGGCTGATAGTGACTCGGGAAGAATGTCAAGTAGCTTAAACGACGGGGCCTGAAAAATAAGCGCTTTAGCATTCGAGAATAAACAGTCCGTCCACAGAGTTCAACCCTCACCCTGCAGCCACCATTTTTGTTTAGACATTTACGCTAACAGAAATCTAAACTGCAGCAGAGTTCATTTATCCATGTCACGATAATTAAGATAACCTTCTTTCACAAAGGGCACGGAAAACGGAGAGCAAGTCGAACGCTTGAGAAGACCAAGACAAAAGACCAGACTTCAACGAGAAAGGAAGTTAAATGATTGTGAATAAAGTTCACCATGTTGCTAAGAATATTATGTTTTCAGCTCACTGTACTGCCAAAACAATGAGTGCAAGAACCTCCATGTTGTTTCGGGTCACTTCCTTCAGGAAGAACACATTTCACCGATGAAATGTCAAATGCTCCATGGCGACTAGCAAACGGCACCTACAATCAGTGAGTCACACCTGAGGAATGGCGGTACGTGTGGTGACGTGGTGGACCCAATTAGCCAGTTAGTGCAATGATGGACGGCACGGCTGCTCTGATTACAGTGTCTGGTGTGTGATTACATGCGTGAGGCCCCACATGAGCCCACCACGAGGCCTCGCTGTAATGATATTTAGCACGATTGCTAACTTTCAGAGATTTCTGCTCTGAGGAAGTGCTGTAGCTATTGAGGACTGGGATTAGTCTGAAAAAATCCAATAACCTGATTAGCTAAAAAAGGAAGATGGTGTTAAAGGTTCATGGGGGATTTCACTCAAGGAAGAAGTGCTTTGCTTCCTACTGAGTGAATGTTACTGAAAACATGGAAAGACCAGATTCCAATTGAATCATTAAAAAAAACATAGTATGTTTTTTAAATGCCCAAGAAACATATCAAGCATGCCAGCATATCTAAACACGCATGATATTCATGTCTTTCTGCTATCCCAATTAGCTAGCCGGCCAGTTAGTAAAGTAAATGTTGGCATAACAACCGAATTTTGTTTCATCACCAACATCAGCAAAGCTATCTAGCTAGCTAGAGAGGTTAGCTAGCTGCTTGGTCCCACCTCGTTATCCTGTAATAATTTGCATATTAGATGTGATAGGTTCAAATTTTTGACTATTTTGTGTTTCCTGTGTCATTTGTCTATGGGGGTGTGGCCTGTCCAGAGTTTTTTTTGGCCTGATGAGAACAGTAGTAGCTATATATAGCTTTTAAAGATAAATTTTAATCTTTTAAAGATACGTTTTAAACTTTTAAACATAAATTAAATAATGCACTAATCAATGTGAAAACTGGTTGTTTGAGTTACATACTAGCTTGTTTGGCAGTTCATCAAAACAAGCTAACTCTACTAGCTACGTACATTCACCAGAGGCGGCGACGATCTCCGCTACTAACCTTTCATTTTCAAAAAAAAAAAATTCCAGTCCAAATTCCCATTTTCTGAAAATATTTCGGTCCCCACACAAACAAAATAAACCTCAGCATGACTGTGTAATACTAAAACAAAGCGAAATTAAATCGCAAACACATTATCACATTCAAACTAATAACCCGGTCAGCAGCCATGAAAAACGTTGTCCTATAGCACATTCATAACAAAACTGCAACAGGCATGTTTAGATACGTACGTTTTTTTTTCCCCGCCCACACGAAAATGATGGATGTTTTCAAAAAGGTTCATTTTCAGTGATCTAAACTGCTGTTTTTAACTGGTCAGGAAACCAAAACACAGAAATAAACAACATTTTCAAAAATATCCGCTTACGCATGGTGTGATCTTTTGAATCGAAAAACTTAATTAGTCTTTTTTATGAAAGACGACATTCCAAATGATCACCAAGGTTTGAGTCCTGACTCATAAGTGACTCAATGTTACAGTATCCTCAGACGGAATCCTTTCAAGAGCTGGAATAATTACGGTGCACTGCAATAAATTCTTTGGACTGCGTCTGTCACGTTGTTGATATTCCTTGACTGAGTATAAATTTGTGAATGAAGTAGCTCCTGAGCTGGAGGGCTATAAATCCACAGCAGAAAAAGGCTTTGGCCACTAGATCAGAAAGTCCAGAGCGCAGGCACACACTCACTCGTACCCACAGTTCTGCAATGTTTTATCAGAGGAAAAACGTGGACGGATCAGGAAAACGCCTGACGGATCAGGAAAATGCCTGACAGATCAGGAAAATGCCTGACGGATCAGGAAAACGCCGCGGGAAAAGGCCTCAGCAGAAGCACACATTAACGTTGACATGCTGTAAATCATAAGCTGAGCCCAAGCACCTGAACGATGAGCTCATCACTGTCACATGTTTGGAATGGTTGGCTAGCGTGCAGCGGCATTAGCAAGCTGAGTGTATAATAATTATCGCCTATTAGAGCTAATTTTTTGACTTAGGAGTGGAACATTAAACATCCTGCTTCCTTTGGCCCACCACGGCCACAGAGGTTAATTTTTCATTTTGCAATGCAATTAAACCAATTTTTTAAAAAAACCTAGCTAAACGAATTAATGTTTCCTCCGTTCTTTCGTCTCCTTCTCCAAGATCAATTTATCATATGATAAATAAAGCAGTTTATATCACAGTGCGATTGAATCCTGGATTCCGATTGGTCGGAAGATGTTGATTAATTCTCTCACAGTATTGTAGCTGCAAATCGTTTCTATAGTAACAGCTCATTCACAGGGACGTGTTCGGCAGACAGTACACATAAACACAAACGGATTTTTAAAAAACATGTGTAAGCAATGATATGGTGACGTTTATTCAACAGTTGACACTGAGGTTTATTTAACATTTATGGAAGGAGTCTCCAGTGTCAGCGCTTTGTGACAGTCAGAGGTAAAGTGGTAACTTTTGTTAGGGACGAGTTTATGCTTCTCGCTAACATGACAAGCTGTGTTTCAAAAGAGAGGAAAAAAACAAGGCTATTAGAACGAGTGCATTGATTTGTCTTTCTTCTGACCAATCAGAATCAAGAATTCAACTACTATGGTACAGAGCTAGTTAACAGTACAATTAGGTCAGGCTTATACCACGATAATGCCAGTTGTTTCTCTTGAAAAACTGCACACTTAAAAGCAACACAAACGCAATGATACTCTGCATGTGTTACTCGGATATAGTGCTTTCTTCTACGTTCATGACTTTAAACACAGCCCTCTCTTTATTTCCTCAGAAATGATCCGATCATCACAACACGCTCCAAACAAACCAGATTATCTGTGTGTTCTCACTTTGCCTGCTCCATTCACAAACTTCCCAAAGCCGAGTCCTTCTCCATGGCTTAACTACAACGTCTGCGTAAATAATAGCACTCTTAAGACCACTTGGCATGCGTTTACTTAGGAACTGCTCCAATTTCAACAAAGCTCTCTAAAGTGTGCAAAGAAAGTCAGCTGCAGCAGAACGTGGGAGCCTCAGAGTTCACAATGGCCTTCGTATATAAAAGCCTGTCTGCTTCAGTAACACGCCCGTGCCGTGACGTCTTTCAGCCTGAACCGGCTCGCCTCACATCCGCAGCACCACGTGAGCATACGTCCCCCTCAGGCAGGAAACAGTTTTCCATCCAAAATTAATTAATCCAGTCAAATTGTCACATTTTTCATTACCCTTTAATGTTTCCAAATTCATAGAGGCTTGGAAGAATTCAGGCCCCAGGGGATGGACTTTTGGTTATACTCGATATCCTGATCAAAGAACGTCACGTTTGACACGGTACACAGCGGGTTTGTTTCCACAACAAAAGAACAGCATGTTGATGAGGCCAGGAAACACACAAGAGCTGACACGGTTCCAAAAAATGCATAGAAAATCCGTTAAACTGACAATATGACAGAAAAACCTCTGTTCAGAATCCAATAGGGTTCAAAAGTGCCAAAAAGGGTGCACTCCATGCAATATTTATTTATTTTCTTTAATTATATGTCCTAAGAAGATTCAAAGTAATCAACAATGGGTTGATTATTTTCTTATAACAGCATGTCCTGAAGTGTTTTATTTCCTCTAATAATACAGCAAGTTGCCAACAATTCCAATTTTTTATTTACTAAAGAAAGACATGTTGAATTGTTATCCATTTATAGTTCCATTTCATGTCATATGCAAGACAAGTTCTCTCTTATGTTACAGCAGCTATAAGCAGCCCCCTTGAAATTAATAAGACAAAAAAAACAAAACAAACAAACAAACAAAAAGCGCTGCAGCTTGTCATGTTACTGAGAAACCGCAAAGTGTAAACTCCTCTGTCCTGAAGAGTGTCGGAAAACTTTACAGCTTTACCTTTGACACTGATACTGGAGACTCCTTCCATATTTAAATGTTAAATAAACATGAAAGTTTTGTGGATTTGAGGTTTCTTGGTAAGCTGTGTTTTGTTTTTTTTTTCCTTATTGTCTTTAAGGGAGAAAAAAGAGAGGCTGCTGAGAGAATGATAACAGGAACTACTGGTTTTGTGGATGTTCCACAACATTAAGTGTAACTATAAAAGGATAAAAAAGTGCAATAATAAAAATAAATTGCTGTGGATTTGTTTTAAATAGTGTTTTAAATAGTGTGTATGTTTATATTGGACTCCTCTGTCCGTGCACAGCTCCTTTCTCATGGACTAATTCCTTTTTTATTAAACCAAATGAAGACAAAATGGAAGTAGTTATCCTACAAAACCCCCCCGAGTGTCCACCACCCACGAATCCGGTGACATGAGGTCACAGAACCGCAGTGTCATTCATCTTTAACGGAAATGGGTCCCAACCCACACTCCTTTCCTTTAACACAATATTCCGCTTGTGGAACTGTCACGAGATTCACTTCGGTTCAGCCCGAGCATGAGTATGTGAAATCAACCATGTTTTTTTTTTTTCCGTGCAGGCTGATGATGGAACAATGACACAAACAGAATTTATATTCAATGAAAAACAGAGAAAAGGCAGTTGCTCATTCCACCACAAAGCCACAAAACTGTTTTTCGCCTGAGGATGATTAAGGACCGGGGCAGGGCTTTGACTATGCGGAAGACACTGTGTGGAGCACAATCGTCAGACTCGGCTCTCAGCTATTCACCATATTTCTGAGAGCTGAGAGGATTACAGGAGGTCAAATGTGACCCACAGGGACATTCTTCCCTTTTTTCTTTTCTCTCTCGCTCCCTTTTGTGTTAATCCTCACTTACGTATTCTGATTTAATGCAGCCAGCGTATTCTCAGCCGAACCTCAAATTGGATTTATGTTAAATCCTCACCTGACAAAAGGTCATATCTATGACAAAGTGTATTATGGAGTTTAAAAAAGTGCACGCTTAGAAAGAAAAGTACCAAACTAAAACATGTTTCTGGGGTGGTACCATCAAGGGTGCAAGTTTTATACCTTTAATTGTCTTTTAGAGTAAAACTTAAAAAGGTATACCAGCGGTCTTTAAGGTCCAAGTATGCACCTTAAATTATTTTAAAGGTATAAAGAGACATAATAAAGCTACAAAGAAAAGTACCAAGTGATACTTTTATTTCTGAGGCGTGAGAGAATTTTAGTGCCGAGAATAACCCCGCCTAGAGATCGGCGATATGTCAAAAATATCATATCACAATACTTGCTAACAAGCAATAGCATTTTTCAGCATTGAAAAAAAACTGAAAATCTGTGAAGTTGGTGATAGTTTTCTTTAATGTCTGCAAAAATGATTTAACACTTATAAAGGAGACAAAAAATATTGAATATTTTAAAAAAATTCATTACAGATAGAGTAACAGAGGATGCTCACGCGATGTTTAGACAGATGAAAAAGCAAACATTTTTCCACGATCCCATCAATAAAAGCAACATCAGACATCATAGTGACAAAGTGCGTACTGTAGATTTGAAACTTTAAATTTCGTACTGTAGATTTTGAAACATTAAAGGTGAGAAATTGCCGTGACCTTTGGGTATTGTAATTTCTATGTCATCTGTAGGATTTTCTCATTAACAGTTCAGGTTTATTCTCTCTCACAGACTTTAAAAGGGAAATTCATATGAAAATTGCTAAACGTTTAAATGGAAACCCGGCTAATGTGCGTTGCAACGTTTTCAAAACTCATATTCAAAAATTCGCAACAATTCACACGAGTCAGTTCATATGACATTTTAACAGGATTGATGTTAGGATTGGGGTGAATTTAAGGTTTGTACCTTTTCCTAAGAAATTGGATGAAATCCAACTATAATGCTATATTTCAATAAAATTCGTACAGAATGCGCAAAACCAGGATGTGTATATTCAGTTAATCCCAACAACCCAACAGAAACAACACACTTACACACTTAAACATCAGAAACTATCTGGATTCACCCATTCATAGGAAAACATGCACCAAATTGGTGTTTACATTACGTTGGCTACATGTTTATTACAAAAGAACGCTTTTGCTTGTTTTTGTTCATGTTTTTAGCAGATAATATGCTAAACAAGCCCCGCCCACCAGTGCAAATGCTCGCTAAAATGGTTATAATTAGCACTTTTTTTGGCAACAAGCCCAAAAAAAAAAATCCTCCCATGCCATCCTGTACATTAACGTCCAATTCCTAATCAATCTCTTATAGCCTTGGGTTATAGAGTAGCATCTGCTTCTGGAGAGAAGAATCGGACTTTTCGTTCACAGAAAGAACTCAGAGATCTCCTACGGTGAAAAGAGCCTAGTAAACAAACCACCATACACAGCTGATAAGATTGCATTCGCTGGCTAATGTTGTCTTATCGGCTGAGGAAACACATTGCTACAAAGCGAGCCGAGATATAACTGGAAATGGCACCAAGCCATGACTAACAGGATGGAGAACAACGTACAGACATGATCGCTTGTCAAATACTGCACTAGACGAACTGCTCTGCCGGATTTTTAATCCCTGTGCTTCCCAATTAGAAGGAGGAACAGGCTCTCTTTAATGTGTTTGCAGCGCAGACGGTAGCAGAAGATCCTTCAGACTTTCTGTAAGCTAAGCTGGAGGGGGATAATAGGGGGGTGGCCTAAAACATCTGCTAGGGAAGAATTTATTCCTTAAACCACTGTCATTAAACGCAAAATAAATTGCGCTGCATAAGCGAGCGAAGAGCCTGCAGACAAGTGGGGACATGATGTTGAGAAGAAGAATGAAAGAAAGAAAGAGCAGGATATTTATGGTCGTTTTCTAAAATTACTTTTTAGTGGTAAAGGGTTTACGTTTCAGTGCACCGGCTGAACGTGGACCTGACTCAACCCCCTGATTTACACACGTGCTAAATGCTAATCTAGGGGGTTATTTTACCCACAATGCTGTATACACTGATGTACTTTTTTTATTCCTCAACTTCGTTTTTTTGGGGCAAAAAGTCATCAAACAATCCTAATGGGTTATGGGGACTTTGAGCAAGACAAATTATTACTCTCCTGCATTTTTAATGGTCAGGAAACCACAGATTTAAAAAAAAAAAAAAAAAGCTCACAAAATACAGTGTTTTTGTAACTTTTATAGATGTTATATTTGTCGTTTTAATTTGAAACAGTAATTTGGCTAAAAGTTATCTTAATTTGTCAATTTGTATGTGATCTTGAAACATTAAAAATGTACACCACTAGCTATGCAAGCTAGAGTCACTACAGTCACATTTGTTGCTTAAAAGTTAAAAAGTCTGCGACTTTGTTACTCTAAAAGTTATTGATCAGTTGGATATCATTCCTTATACCACAGTGCTGTTGAATTCTTGATTGTGATTGGTCAGAAGCGCTCTTCTAGGCTTATTGTAATAGTAACGGCCAATTCACAGGGACTTGTATGGACGATGCTGAACTATATAATCTAAGACTAATACTAAACACATTACAAATGTGTGTAATCACTAATATGGCAAAGTTTTCTGTAAGGAGATGTTTATCTTAACATTTATGGAAGGAGTCTCCAGTGTCAGTGCTTTGTAACAGTCAGCAATGTAAATGGGTAGAAAGTACAATGTGTCATTCTTTAATAAATAAACAACTGTAATTTTGCAAACTACTGTGGTAAAAGAGGAATAAAACACTTCGGGATATGATGTTATTGGAAAATAATCATCTTTAGGGTGGTAACTGTAACTCATGCATGGCATGTTTGCTAGTTCTTTTACAAGATCTTATTCGGACATTCCTGCTTGTTCAACTTATTAACATTATGTGTTATTCATAATATCAATATTGTCTCTATATTCATGATGTTAAACAAACTAGAAATCCTAAAATTCCTGTAGGGAATTAACTCTCCATTATATGTTTCAGTGCAGTTTAATGGTAGGTTTAATGGTATATCTCTCTGTTTTAGAAAGGAAGGGGAGGAAAGCCCTTTGGCTAGTTCTTGTTTTCATCCTTTTTTTTATTAGGAAGCAAGACATCTTTGAGTCAAAGGAAGTCAGAGCAAAACATCAATTTAGGCAGGAAACATGAATTAGCAAGACGTTTTCATCTTTATGGTCAATAGTGACAAACTGGGATGTATTTTAAAGGCGTGTCTGTAGAAGTGCTGTATCTCCGTAAACGTAAGCAGATCCTCTTCAAAATGCCTTTGAAATGTTAAAAGTGCTTTCTGTTTGAAGTGACTCTGAAATGCAATTTGTAATACAGTAGAAGCACAGACTGATCTGCTGCATCGAATGCCAGAACAATCTTTCTCTAATTTGTTTAGAAGTTAGACAACTGAAGTTTGGAAAATCCCTACTGCACTGCCAGTAACCGATTTTACACTACATGTTTTGTATGCTCACAATGAACAATAGCTGCCTTATGAATCTTAAATGGCTGGATCAGACACTCTCAAAAACCTACAAACTGTCTCTTATTGTCAGAGACCAAGAGTGCTGTAATTAGCAAAACTATCAGAGCATGTACTATGAAGAGGGAGACTGCAAGGCCCAGTGTGATCATCGTGTTGGGGTTTGAGCAGCTGGTTGAGGATTTCCACAGACCTCTGCATGACACAGCAGATAACTGCACTTTCTCAGAGTTTGCACTGTGTCAGGAGTGGTGTGGGTAGTGGGATTGAATTATCTGTTTTTCCATGTTATCACAGGAAGTTGAGGAACATCACCTCATGCTGCTAAACAATGGGTGTGAGCGGTTATATTTTAAAAAAAATATAAATCAGGTCATGGAAAAACAAGATGTGGCATTTTCCCATTGGTGCACCAGAACATCTGTTTGCATTGCATGCCCAGATATTTAAGCCGAAGAGGAAAACCAAAGATACCACAGAGCAAAAGCTCGGAAAACACATGACCCACAGCATGTGGTACACATCATTGACATCTGAGATTGTTTCAGACTCAGAATCGGAACAAGAACATGTCCACCCATTACCCTACCGCAATCCAGGGAGAGCTTTTCCAAGTAGTGTCTAAACCTCCTCCCCTTACCTTCCTTTGAAAATGATAAATCATGCTGCGCAAACAAAGGCATGCCACAAGGCCAAATGTGTCAAAGTAACTATGTCAAAAAAAGCTCTGCCTCTGCCTCTGCCTGTTTAATCCTATAAGATGTTGCAGGATAAACTGCACATGGAGGGTCTGGGGCCACTAAACATAGTGCCAGGCACTCATACAGATTCAGGAAAACACCCCATGCCTCCCATTCCAGGAAGGGAGGAGGGAGGGAGCAAACAAAATGAGAAAGGAAAACACATACCATGTGGGAAAGAAGCACGCTTCCTCCTCGATCAGAGCCAAATGATCTTGCATCCTTCTCTACCCTCCCAATTCTCATTGTCTAATCCCATTTTCAACAAACCTCAAGCAAAATCAAACCTCCCACGCATGCCGTTCTAGTCCTATTTAACCCCAGCAAGCTTTCACCGCTGCCATTATTAACACTTTGTCTTTTTCCTAGTTTCATGATGCAGCTCTTTGTTAGCACATCTTGTTTTCATCAGCAGCTTTTCAAAGACCCAGATGTCCTGACCGAAAGGATGCTGCCAGGACTTGTAATTTTGCGCACTCGGCCGCTGTGTCTCTATTCCGCTTCCTTTGATGTTCCTCAGACCACGGCCCGAGTCTCAAACGGACAAGACATTTATGTCAGTCAGACCACAAAGCTGGTAAATTACAGTGTTGATGCTTCCGATGGACGTTTTTGGATCTTGCTGATCCCCATGCTGAACGGGGATGTGGGCCGTGGTGAGGCTCAGGCTGCACACCTGAGAGGCTGTTCCATAAACAGGCCTGACTCAACAGCCTACGGCGGGATTCTGCTTTGCTGTGGCTGACAGGGTTCCCTGTACAGGATAGGCAGTGATGACAGGCCTCCCTACACTGTTATCACTGTTTGCACTTGGCTATTTGTTGATATGCCAGGAATTCCTCTCTTTCTTTTTGCCTCACACTACTTTTTTTTCCTATTCCCTTGCTGCATGATAAAGAGATAGATGGGGAAAGACAGCTGTGCTGAAAGCAGCACTTGAAGCCCAGCTTCCAGACCTATACAGGTTTGTTTATTTAACTAATGGTATTCCCTATGAAGGAAATATTTTGCCCTTTCAGTAAATGCTAAGTGCAGGTTCCAAGAATAGCATTTGTATTGTGCAAAGGTTAAATAAATGTGTCATTTAAAAAATATTTCAACAAAACTTTGGTGAAAATAAATGCATGTAAGCATTATGAAAACCAAGATTTAGTCAGCCCCAACTAGCTTTTATTCACTGTTAGTTTATGGTTGCCTTCTTTAGAAAATACATCAACCGAATGTGGTCAGTAATAAATAAAAGCTTGTAACTACAAATTAGCATATCTGCTTTAGATATAACTAGCACAAACATTACAAACAAAGCATACCTTCTGGTCTCTTCAGCTCTTTGAATTGTACTGGCGGGGACTCTCTCTTGATACCATTGCTGATAGGGGTGACAGAGCTTGGGTGGGGCTTTGGCGATTTAACCTCCACTCTGGAGAAAGAGGCAATCCTCTGGAGAATGGAACCCACACTGTCTTTGGCCTGAGGCTCATTTTGTGCAGGACTGCTGATGATGTTCACCCGTGTGGGTGGAGGGGATGTTGCAGGAGCAATCTGGACCATCTGAGGCTGAGAGGCCAGGTTAAAACGAGGGGTCTGGGCGGGGGACAGCAGGACAGGGCACTCACTTATGTTTGGCACTGGGATGGCTCCTGGAGGGGTGTCCAGCTCTCGTTTCTCCATGGTGGAGGTGTGAACCATGGGTAGATCCGCACTGTCTAAGCTACTGACGGAAGCAGAGGTGCTCTCAGATACAGTAGGGCTGGTGGACACTGGGTGAAACCTTGCTGGAGGTTTAGGTGGCACAGGGCCCTCTGTCTGGGGTTTGACCACAAGGTTGTCGAGATCAAGAGGGAATTTGTTGAGCCGTGCAGGCTCTCTGGTTTTAGGGGACTGGTGGTTGATGGATGAATCTTTCCCAACATTGCCATTGTTCTGGAGACGATATGCATTCCAGGTAACAGCAGAGCTGGGGTACCTTGCTCCTGGGGAAACTACACGTCTCATTCCTCCACTCTCGGCCATCTGGAGGTCCAACGAGGGCATGGAGCCATGGCTGATACCTAATGGCTCTGTGGGGATCACCAGAGGACCCTCCAGCTCTGAATGGAACATGTTCCCATGGGAGGAGAACTTCTTCAAGGCAGGGCTGCTCAAGCACTGGCCTTTGTACTCACCTACTCCCATGGGGCTCTGTGGAGGGCTTGTGTATGAGCTCATTTTGGAAGAGGCTTGGTACTCCAGGCTGGAAGAGGAACTGTGAAGGCTGTCATTATCACTACCAGGACCGGAAGATGAATTGAAGCCATTTGGGTTGAATTTGTTCTGGAAGGAGGAGGCACGATTGATTCCGGTGTTAGAGGTGATAGTGGGCTTTCCCATTGTGCCTCGGTTAAAGGACAGACTAGACACCATTCTATTCTTTATGGCTGGACTCTGAGCAGGACTGGAGCTGAGACTGATCCTCGAGCGGTAAGTGGGGGACACGAGACCACCTGGACTCCGCACCTCATTAGCTTTGTTGAGGATGGAGCTTGGGCTGATGGGAGACGTGACTGTGGAGGCTGGAGAGAATGTGGGGATCTCATCCACATCATCAATGTCGAAGGATCTCTTCAAGGCTGTGGAGAAACAAAAGAAAACATGCACAAATAAATACCTGCAATGTTTCTTTTATATCTTGTTGAAAGTTTATTGTGCAATAGTAGTTGATAAGGTGTTAAAATGTTATAAATCAGTTTTATATTGGCAGCAAATTAACTGTTTTCTGGCACTGCAAACCGTGAATCATAAATTTCATTTCCAAAATTCCATTAATGATATTTTTTACTCTACATTTATGTATGACATTTATTTTCATGATAATAATATTCAGTCCACTCTGGTATATGCAGAGAGATGTTCAAAACATTTTTGGCTTTAAATGAATAAATATTAGATATAACAAAAAGCTCTTGTATTGTTCCTTTACTTGTTTTTTCATCATTTCAGATTCCTTTTGGGGCTAAAATTACTCCCTTACTGGATGGTACTAGTCCCTTGCTGGATGATAAAGAGAACGAGGGGAAAAGACAGCTGTGGTGAAAGCAGCACTTGAAGCCCTAAAATTTAATAAATGATCTTGAATGACCTCTATGTATACCATTAATTACTGGGTAAATAGTAGCAAGTAGAAGGTAGCTTAAAGATGATGTGCTGCTAATATGGATCACTGTATGCTTAGCAAAAAAAAAAAAAAAACAGCAAGTAAAAGATGAAGACCAGCTGCATTTGAAGAATATTTTAATCACTCCAAATTTATTTCCGCATATGTCGATCCCATTCTTATCATATCTTAAATGAAGGTTCCAGAGTACACACAGAGTCGAGAGAACAGTTTATAGAACAATATACATGTACTTCCAAGCCAGCTCTGGTCAGGTCAACAACAAATTTATTGTGTGCCATGAAAAACAAAAAATAAATTAAAAAGCTGTTCCTATTTTCATAATGATGATAATGAATGAAAACAATGCACATGGACCCACTCTAATACTCATTTCCCAAAATGTTTTTTATATAGATTACAAGGTTGATTTGTTTACACAGACAGCCTAACTAAATATTCGTCTTTCAGATGCATTGTTAAAGGTCGAGCCATAATTACAATGTGGTCTGTTTGATGTGCTCGCTTTGAGGCTGCCATGACATCATCGTGCAAAGATAGTTCAGGATTAATGTTTTGCAAGATTCAAAATAAATCATAATAAAAAAGTAACATGGACCAATCACTTAAAGTGCTATATTTTTTATCCACTGCAACAACACAACCATGCCAAGATAAAAATAACAGGCGTGCTAAGACGTATAATAAGTACTGTGTGTTTAGTGTCCTTTGTTAGGAATCTCATAGCTAATCCTGGGGCAGCTGAGACTATTTCTGATGTACAGAGATTGAAAAAGGAACCATAAGCCATACTGTTGATTGGCCAGAGCATATGGCTTTAAATGAACATGGTACATTTAAACAATTTGAGCAGCACTGTAAATGGTAAACAATAAAAATGGCACACTAAGAGTAAGGAAAGGCAAGAAGAGTCCCCAGTGTATAGTGGGTCTGAACGGTAAGTCTACACCTGGAGCATGCAAATTGTGGTGACACTGAATAATCTTTTCATTCCCACAGCCTGTGAAACAAAGCCCAGAGCAAACACGGCTTTCCAGCCTTTCCCTTTGCAAAGAGTGGACTTTCCTCATGCACAAAGAGCCAATTCACAGACGTAGTGGTGTCGCAGGCTGAGGGCTTGGATTACGCCTGCCTTACGCCATGACCCAGAATTCCTTTAGAGGACAATAAGACTGTCCTGGGATCTCTGCAGTAGACGGCATGTAGCTAGAAATATTTTGCGTGGGCACCGGATCAACTCAAGGCAACAGCTGAAACGGGTCAACAGCTGATGCTTTAAGAGTTTGTGACTGCGTTTGTGACTGGTACTTTCACTCTTGCTCTTGCTGGCTGTCTTATGTCCAGAACAATGAAACTAAATACCCCGATGGCCCGCTGGTAGAAGTTGTGCTGGTCTTTCAGGTGCAGTTTTCCAGCACTGTGTAACCGTACCACTATCAGTATAGTGCTATCTTCCATCTTGAGTAGCAGTCCTGATTTGGATCACTATCTGCCAGAGCTGGAGCAGCATTTCTCCCTGTAGGGTGCACTGCCAATTAGAGCCGCCGTCAAATCACTAAATCAAATCCCATTTCACAGCCTCCTCCTGTATAGCAAGTAAACCACAGTCCCTTTGTTTCAACTCGCCCATCACCAGTCACACAGCTGGGAGAGCTAATCGGATTCCAGCAGCGAGAATGCTTTTGTTCGGCAGACACACGTCTGTCTGTTTGTGGTGGCTACACACACTGTTATTTCCTTCAGGGCTGCAAAGGGCACCATTAATGAGTCAAATAGAGTGCCGGTGAAGACGTCGTATATGTTCTTAAAGATGGAAAAGTGCATGCTGCTTTAGCTAACTGCTTTTTCAAAGAGTGTGAGACTTAAATGGCTCACAGCCCAGCAGGCCTCTAACAGATCTCTCTCAGAGTAGCACATGCAAGTGTAAACCTGCACTCCCTTTCGACCAAAAATAAAGAGGAGCTGGTATCAGGTAATTACTGGCACCCTGTCAAACACTCAGGAAATAATTACGCTGGCAGCCAAGCACACCAGCATTGCCGCCCTGGGCTGCACACTCTCTTACAGGGGCCCGATCTTCTCTGCTTACACATGGAGAAAAAAAATCTCTCTGGATTTGATAAAAATTTCTCACTCCCCTCCCTTTCTGCTCCATGGAAGGACTTAGCCCGCTTGACTGAGACTCCTCTCTGAGCTGATTGCACTTTACCTGCAGGATTGTGATAAACTGGTATTAATGGCATGCTTCCCATAGCGTCAAATATCTCACATTCCATAGTTGAAGTAGTGTCTAACTCTAGTACTGAAGAGCTACAGACTTTAAAAAGAGTTTAATTCTCAGAAGCATTCTTGAGTTTGTCACTCTTGCAGAACATTATGACAGAGATGATTCCCTCCATTTAGACAGCTAAAAATCTTTCACTATCCAAAGAACCCTTGAGAAACTATCTGGTTGAGCTGATCTGCCCGAGCTGCTTTCATCAGCTAAATTTGCCGTGAATTTGATTTGTTTGGAGATAACACAAATCTCTACACTATTAGATAAATGGGTTCCTTAAGGGTTCTTCAGTTTGTCCCTCTTGGGGAACCCTATAACAGAGGGTTTCTATCCAAAGAACCCTTGAGAACCCCCTTTTTCTAATAGTGCTTTAAATAGAATTGTGTTTGCTATGTCTTCTAACGCACCAAATTCACACCAAATTTAGCTCATAAAAGGTAATTAGCAAAGGAGTTGAATCAGATATGTTAAACAAGTTAGAAAGCTAAACAACTGGAATCTGACAACACTGCTATAGTTGAGTCATCGAAGAACCACTCTCTAGTTGCCACAAGAGTCACAAGGGTTCCTCAAAGAACTGTAATGGAACCCTTTTTCTAAATAGTGTACAGATTTCTATTTGTGCTGTCTTCTAGCACATCAAATTATCACTAAATTAGCCCATGAAAACCTTGATAATTAGCAAATGAGTGGAATCAGGTGTGTTAAATGAGGTAGAAAGCTAAACAACTGGAACCTGGCAACACCATGATAGTTGAGTTGCCGAAGAACCACTCTCTAGTTGCCACAAGAGCCACGAGGGTTCTTCAACATTTTTTTCAGATTTGTGTGCTTTTTTTTAGCCCACGAAAGCTTTGCTAATTAACAAATGAGTCGAATCAGGTGTGGTAAATGAAGTAGAATGCTAAATGACTGGAGTCTGACAACACTGTGATAGTTTCCAAAGACCTGGTCTACACTGTTGAGCTTATTTGACCCTGGGGGTAAGACCTATCTTATGGTGGGTTAAATTGCATGTGAGCAAAAGCAGATTCCCATCACTCTGCTGTTGGCAGAAAGACAGAGCCAATCCCCACGGTGGTTCCTGACATACGAGGCTTCTCGGCAAGGGCTGTTAAATGTTGGCAAACTGACACGGCAAAGTACGGAGCGTGGTGGATTGGGCTGTCATGCACAGCTTTTATGGGAGGTGCCCCAAGGACAGAATCAAAAAGATGCCCTCACATTTGTCATTTGCCCGCCTGGCTGGAGAATCATACAGGTATTATATTATGACACATACTGTTCATCAAGTCAGGTCTTTGGTTTGTGTACAAGTGCTGAAGGTTTCACGTGGGAGGACCTTGTGTGTAGCTAATGGCTGCCCAAGGGAAGAGCTGAGAGACAGAATCCTGGGGAAATCAAGCAAAAGTGGAGCATGTGGACATCTGGCTATAAACTTGTACAATCCCCAAGAAAGCTGACATTTGTAATCACTTCCATTCCTCATCACTGACACCAAAGCATGTAATACATTTACACAGTGGAACAGATTAATTCCCTATAGTGTTTGTCAAAACATCTTCCAGTCTTCCAAAAAGTCTAGTCAGCTTGATTTACTACTGCTAAACATGCAAAATAGCCACAATTCCTACTATGAAGAGCATGGACGTTGAGCATCTGGGAAGTTCTGGATGCTTCCTACAAGCGGAGAGCAGTGAGTTGGCCAGGCATGGAGGGGCATGTCAGGACTCGCGATGGAGGCACCTCTCATCTCTCCCCACCACATTCCTTACAGGTACACACTGACGACCCCTTCGGTACACGGCTCAGGAGACCACCTCTGCTCCAGCACATCTGGAAGTCAAATTCCGAGCCGCTATTTGCAGCGCTGCGGCAATGCAAAAGAAAGGCCAGGCGCTTGCGCCCCCAGGGGCTACGAAAAACTTTCACACTCTTGAAGACTCTGTCACACACACTAAATCCTCTAAAACACTGTTGACTCTTTCTTTCCTCCTTTTTTTGGCTCTCTGACAAATTGCTGTGAGTTTCCTGATGGGCTAACACAGGAAAGCTGCATTTACATGTTACGTGTGGAGTAACATGTCGAAAAGCGGTAAGCGGGTTCAGAGGTTGAAGGACTAATGAGCAGATTAGCGCCAGAGCTCTTTGCTGAGAACTTCAATTTCAGGTGTTTATACAAGGTATGATAATCAAACAACAGCCTTTGAAACTCAGGAAGCATTCATAAATCACTATCATTGACTAAATCCTGAAATAGGTTTATCTAATCTTATTTTCCCTCAATGACCTTTTTTTGTGGAGACAACAGCTTGGTGTGCACTTTGAAGCAGGAGACTGAAGGCAGCTTGTCTAGTCTACAGTGATGAAGAGAGGCAGTTTACCGTAATTACCTCTGCAATAGCCCAGCCGTAAACACATACGCTTTCACACACACCTTCATACTATTTAACCCCTCAGATCCAGTCGAGCTTTACTGGGGCCCCAGTGTCTACCAAAACTTTGTGGTAAGGAATGCATGAACTGAATTAGGGAAAAAAAGGAAGCCAGTCATGTAACCTCTTTGTTATTTCATGTTTTCAGACCTCAGGGTTAGTGAGCATGTGATCTTTGACCTTTAGGACTTACCAGGTTAGTAGTGCAGCCACTGAAAACATGGAATCTCTATACACTTATTGTTATGTCTTCTTAAGTACTATTTGAATGAGATAGGGTTTCTGGACATATGTCTGTTGAGTAATCGTTGTAGGGCTTGATCGTGATCATTCGTAGGTCACATGACCATAATGTATGTAGAGTGAACTCATTAACTCACCAGAGGTGTTGCCTCCTTTTTTAAAAGCTGTTCGTATTTTATTGGTTTCAGTTTGGAAAATAGTGAGTGCTTCCTGGAATGTCTTTATACAGAAGAAAAAGTGCCAAACCTCTCTTCCCACAGAATATAACAGGATCTTTAGCAACAAGTTAATTCAAACGGGATAAATATTACCTGGTGTTATTTCTACTGATCATTTTATAGAAGGTAAAATATGGCGTAATCTTTCCAGATGCGTCCACACACAGTCCGTAAAAATCGACGGATTTGGATGGCACTAAAATCCACCACCAGTGCTACTTGTCTCTAGCTAATGTCCACCAAAAAAGTGTCTACAGGGACTTTACACTCTTCATTTGACACAACTACAAAGACCAACATAAAGGCACTACACAGCTCGCCACACGATCTGAAACAGTCCACTGATGTGTACAAATCACGGGCGGTCCATCAAGAGTGAACGAGTGCACTGTATATCCTAGCTCAAGCACCAGCCGGGACACTGGCCCCTTGTTCAAAAGTGACCCCACTCATCCTGGCTTGAGGTGAAGCTGACAGAATGCAACGTCTCTCTTGTGGCATCTTCGACCACTAACCACATGGTTTGGGTGTGAGAAGATTGCTAACCAAAGCAGAAAGACAGTATGCCTTTCAACATGGAGCTATGTGGTGGCCATTACAGTAGGTCCTTTCTGACAAATTTACTATTGTCCCAGTGGATGATCTTTGAATTACTATTCGAGAATCCCCAAAGCATTCATAAAATTCTCTTTCCAGACATGTGTATGTGCAGTCCATAAAAAAATGACGTATTTGGATGAGACTAAAATCCAAGAGATACTCCAGAAAAATTAATCTTAACTGAATAGTTCTTCAGACTGCATAGCACAAACATTTTGCTACCACCAAAAAAGCCATTCGAAGTGTCACGACAGTAAACAAGGACCATAACTATCACCCCCCACCCCCCGCATCAGAGACTCCACGTCTCCAGTGGCCACAGTGGCATTCCTTGATGTTATTACAACTCCAGGGGGTATGAGAACTCATCTGATATGTTTGTTTGTTCTGCAGATGGTTGCTACTTTAACGTTTTGCCTGGTTAAGACCGGCAATTTGCATGCATTTTGCATAGACGTAGCTAAGATAAACGATGAAGAGAAGTCAAGCAAAACAACGCTTATCGTGATAAACAATTCGGAGGAAGTCCCAGCTTGCGCATTATCGCGTGATCGTGTAATAGCGACGGTGCTGACAGAAATGTGATACACAACAATTCTCACAAAGTCCCCAAGAGCAGCCTCTGTACTCCACTGCTGTTTAGATAAGACCCTAAATGAGCATTACGATACAAAATATTTATAATAATGATAATATTAATAATGTGTCATGCCTTTTATTCCGGGGACTAATTTGTTTGTCTCCTCAGATCAGCACCTGTCTAAACACTACAATGTTGAGAGAGAGAGCCCATTGTTCTGAGAACCCTGCTGGGTGCTGGTCCATGACGAATCTACCGGGGAAGGTTCCTCTCTCTCTTTTCCACACAAGTGTGTGTGTGTGTGTGTGTGTGTGTGTGTGTGTTGTATCCGAAGGTTCTGAACTGTTCTGAACACAGATCTGCAGCTCAAACACGAGGGCTGGTTTATGGGCTCGAGGAGCTAATTACAGTCCCACGCCGGTGGAATGTGTTTCTGTTTCTGATTTTTTGTTGTTGTTGTTGTTGTTGTTGTTTTGCAGACCCACAAAATTGTGTGAACTGCATGAAAGTTTTGACCCTTGTGAGAATAAGAGCATAGACTGTGCATAGATTGTTTCCTATCATCAGGATTCGAGCATGGACCACACAAAGCAGATGCATGCCATCTATAAACAATTATTAGTTTAATGAGAGAAAATTAGACTACTTAATTGCCAGGAAGTATTTTTCCAGGCCTAATGTATTCAACAGAATGAAGTTTAGTTAATTAGTCCTGAGGAAGGAAAGAAATTGATTTCCTGCCTAATAAAACGAATTCAAGACACATCCTGTGAAATTACACATCAGTGTGCATGAATTAGCAAGCACATTATACTATCCATTTGTACAATTAACATTTAAATGCAAATATTATATCAAAATGAAGTCTTCATTGCATGAAATGAGCAACACTCACCCTCAAAGTCGGACAATATCCCCTCGAGATGATCATTTACAGACATCCTGACTTTATTCCGCGAAGAAAAATAAATAAATAAAAAGTTTCGCTCCTTCTCAGTTATAAGACTGAACCTCAGCGACTTTTTTTTTTTGTTTTGCAAAAGTTTACACACTCACACACTCTCTGCTCAGGATGCAATATGAAGAAAATCAAAGTTGCGCTTCTACGAGACTTCGCCACACATCCGCGCGCGCGCCGCTTCCTCTCTGATTTGAGGGCTCGGTCCCGAAAGAATCGGTTCTTTTTTTTTAAGGAGTCGTTTGAAGAAGGTGTGTCGAGTGAATCGATTCGCGATGAAAAAAAAGAAAAAGAAAAAGAATCAGACGTTTTAGCAAAGTTGCCTTTTAAATAATAATCCTGTATTTTCTTGTAAATAAAACTGGCTCGTGCATGACTGTATTAGCAGTCTTTTTTTCTAATTATCTTACAATATATATTTTTAGAAATTAAACTGATTATAACTGAAAGTTATAAGATAAATGTAATGCTAAATCACTGCAGCTTTAAGTACAGCAAAGATACTTCAAAAATAAGATGGTTGCTGTAAATGTTGCTTTACATTTCTGAGAAATAAATCTTATGAATCAATACTGACTGTTCGATTCAGTTAAATGGGTTTGTTCTGAAGAATCGAATCCGTAAAGTGAATCGCAGTGAGTCTTACCACTGTACAGGGTTGCCAGATTGGTTTACCTATTTCCTCTTGTTGAAACTCCAATTTCTCTAAACTAATCCATACTTCAATAAATGAAAGTTAAACGCAAAAACACAACAGAATCATTATTGTGTAAACAAACCAAAAGGAATAATTAATAACTACCTACTTATTAATAGGTTATTATTAATCAAATGTACAATGACTTATATAAATAAATAGCCAAACTGTATCTACATAAGTAAGCTCTAACTTCTAATAATCTAATATCTCAAATTATTATTATTATTATTATTATTATTATTATTAGACACATAGTCTATTTACATCTAACAGTCAGGAGGTTTTCCAGCCTGGTGGGATTTACCAAAGACCCAACATGTAGAGAAATCCACCAATCTGGCAACCCTTCCAGGGCCTAAATTACCCCCTCTATCCCACCTCTACCCTGAGGCCACACCTGGGAGGGGTTTAAAAAAAAAAAATCCCCCAGCTCTCACTTTTCACCTCCACAATGACACCAGCCAAATGGCATCATCATGAAGAGCTTTTAATCCTTACATAACATCAGAGATTCATGAAGCATCTTATACACAGGTACATGTAGGGAATAAATAAATAAATAAAGCTATATTATACAGTTGTGTGTAATTTTTATTACTCATTTTTAAAATACTAATTACTTCAAAATGTATTTATTTATTTATTTATTTATTTAATTCTTGTACAATAATCTTTTTTCCTAGAAATATTGTTTAATTTAATTGTTTAATTTAATTTAATGTATTGATCTTGTATATGAATGATTTACTGCATGATTTTAATATTAATTGTATAAAAAATATTTTCCTCATTAGGCTACACTGACAAACTCGAATCTATATAGCAATATTAATAAGTATTACATTTCCTAGCAATAGATTTCTTTTTTAGCAGACAATATAGAGTTGAGTGCAAAAGTTTTCACACCCCAGGACAAAATAATGATGACAAAATGATGTAATTTACACCATTAAGACATTTAGTTTGGAATTAGATTGGTACAATTTTTCTTTCATTATCTCGTGTAACACGTTAATTGTGAAAAATTCTAAATGACAAATTCAAAAGTCAGCAGATAGTTTTAAAACTATTTTTCTGTTGAGTTTGGTTTGTGTTTTGGACGGTTGTGTTGTTGCAGAGTAAAACCACAGTTCAGTTTTTCTTAGGAAATTTTCCTTGCAGAAATCATAGGGGTGAAAAATTTTGCACGCAGCTATATCTGGTCAAGCCAACTGCAAAACATAGAGCAAGAACAAAGAGCAGACGGCTTTGATCAATCATCACCTCTCTGTCTGTCTGTCTGTCTGTCTCTCTCTCTCTGCCTGTCTGTCTGTCTCTCTCTCTCTCTCTCTCTCTGCCTGTCTTTCTCTCTCTCTCTCTCTCTCTCTCTCTCTCTGTCTGTCTTTCTGCCTGTCTGTCTCTCGCTCTCTCTCTGTCTGTCTGTCTCTCTCTCTCCACGCACCAATTAAAATGAACAGCAGATGAAGACTGACCATGTGACCCATTTCCCATGTTGCACCTCTGCTTACACCGTGATCCTAAGTGGCCCTCATTAGCCATATGAACATGCTCTACTGGGGATTAATGTCGCAGGGGCTTTTCCTCCTTTTTACCTTCACCCATGAAGCACTTTCTGTCAAAATCCGAGAGAGGCATTTGTAAATGTCTTCATATTTTTGTCAGAAATTTAAGAAAGATTAGGTTTGGTTGTGCAATGTTAGCATAAGTAAACGTTCTTCACGCCAGTGTTCATTATTTTCCTGTAAGGCCACATCTAGAATTGCTTTATTTGTCTTAATCCACAGCAATTTACAATTTTTTATTGATTGAAGAATGACACGTCATATTTTTTATCCAATTATAGTTACATTTAATGTTCTGGAACATCCATAAAACAAAAAGACTCTCTTTTTTCTCTCTCTTATAAACTATTTTGAAAAATAAGACCAAACTGCACAGCCTGTCATGTTACAGAGGAAGTGCTGGCACTGGAGACTCCTTCCATAAAAATTAAATAAGCATTTTCTTATAGAAAATTTCACCGTATCACCATATGAACGATTAGAAATATGCGTTTATGTTGAGCGTCTGCTGTACAAGTTCATGTAAATGAGCTGTTACTATAGAAACGATAACAATGACGATGATGAAGGCTGCTGTTACAGGAAATTAATTAACACCTTCTGACCAATCAGAATCGAGAATTCAACACTGTATCTACATAGATATTTGAGGTTTTCTTCTAGTATTACTTTTGGACAATGTTGACTTACATTAGAGATAAAAAAAAAGATATTGTTTGAGGAATTTTTGCATTATTTTTGGATAAATGTTTGAATAAAAACCCATCTTTAGACCCCGCTTTAGATCTTGCTTGCATCGCTGAACTCTTTCTGACTCAAACACTAAAACATGAAGGCCATTAGACAGTTTGAAGCAGCACACACCCTTTACAATCAGTTAATGTCCGAGAAGCAAACACAGCTGGTGCAGTGTGAACACACAACCTATAAACACTCAATTTCCTGTGCACTGCATTTGACCGAGACCATCAACTCATCTCACATTTCCCCAAATCCAGCAAACAAAGCATCATCCCATGGTAGGGGGTGGGAGGGGTGGCTGGGGGCTTAGATGCGGTCATGTCCCGGGCGTCTCAATATCGCACCGATCCGGGCTAATCTGGAGGAATCGAAAATAAAGTCCATTTTATTAAAGGCTGAAAAAAGCTTAATGGAGGAGAAAAAAGGTATCCATAAGCTATTTGTAACATTTTAATAAAAATTACATTACTTATTTTTTAGATTTTGAAAAATAATTAAGCAAGAACAGCTCTTGGTAGCGGAGCTGATACTGAAGTCAATAATATCTTTTTTTTTTTTTTTTTAATCAACCCTAATATTAAAAAAATCAATGCTGTGTGTGTGTGTGTGAAAGAGACAGAGAATGCATCTTGTAAGTGATTATTTCATGTTCCAATTAATTTATTTAACATATAATACTTGAAAACCATCATCGTGGAAATTGCGAAAGTCCCATTTTTTTTATACACAAAAAACTTTTCAAAGTATCAGTGGATCAAAAAAAAAAAAAAACCTGCCAAGAATCTATACATAAGGACTAAAACACTCAGTGTCATGCTGTTATAGGAAAATAATCAACGATCCGGTGGTGTGAACGCTTGTCTGTTGAGTTATACGTTTTTAACACGTGCTGTTAGAGTTCGAATCGCTCTATCATACGACGGTTACCAACCAGTTTGCTTCCTCTGAGACACGTGACGCCAACCAACTGCATCTTTTCCAACTTCTTTCTTCTTGTGTTTGATCATGTATTTTTTAAGATTTTAATATGTGTTGTTAGAGTTAGAATTGTAATCCAGTCCAAATGACAATTTTGCACTTTAGAACATCTTAAATCTTCTTTTAATTTGTAATTTCTTTCTGTAAATGCTTTAATGAGTTAGATAGCTAAGATTATATATACAAGTGTGAAAAAGTTTGCATCCCATCATTAAGACAGGGTTCCAATACTTTTTTGGCAAATAACCCCAAGCACTGACCACACTGACCATGAATATCTTTTATTCCAGATTTATAATATTATAATACTATTGTAACATTTGCTCATTTTATCATATGGCAGTAACATAAGTGCATAGATTTATAGTATTAATTATAATATTACTAACTTTACAGTAAAGTTTGTAAATCCATATTCAATAAATGTTTCAGTGTATTTTCATGTCCATTTTCTTGACCTTTGCTGTTCCACTGAATCAGAGACACTCGATGTTGTAGATGAACTGGCGAAACGTCTCCATTTTTATTGCTGAACTCCTACGCTAGTACGCAGACATACTCGAAGACATACAATCTTTTAATTTAAATGGGGCTTGTTTGAATGTGATATTGACCATATTCATTTGTAAAATAAACAAATAAAACAGTTTTACTTGTATTTAAATTGTAAAAAAAGATTTTGTGCTGAAATCTTTATCGTGACTTTTTAAACACTTGCTGTTAGAGTTAAAATTGTCATGTGCAACAAATGGCCATTTTGAACTTTAGAGTTTTGTCTTATATATTTTTGATATGTATTTTTTCTCTTTAATGATACAAAAAACACATACTTCTACAATCTAAGAATGTAGAAGCAGCTGAATTTGCAAAGAAGGAGAATAAATTTAATTCATAACAAATAAATAAAACTATAAAACAGAAACACATATATAGTACATACCAAACAAAACAAAACAAAAAAAAAATGGATAAAAAAAACAACAACAAATGTTAAATTCACTATACAGAAAATAGAGAGGTATATCTGACTTCATTTTTAACTTTTGTTGGAATTCTTTTTATTTTTAGAACAAAAAAAATACATTTACAATTTTGTTTTTTTTTTCCATTTAAAAAATAAAACTTTGGGGGGGTCACAAATTTTTGCCACTGACTGCACACACAGAGGTTTTCAGCCCTTTAGGCCATGCAGAGTCAAGAATGAGGAATAAATAACGGGGCGTGGTAGTAGTGGTGTGTGTGTGTCTGTGTCTGTGTGTGTGTGTGTGTGTGTTATCTGGGGTATAATCAAGGAATGGAGAGACAGCTGTAGGAGAAAGCCCAGCATGCTTGGCTGAATTTGGGCTTATCTCTCCATCCTCTGAACCGATCACTGAAGTGGGCAATTAAACACAGGGCTGTGCAGGTTAAGTCAGGCATGCTAATGACACAATAGGTGACCTCTGACCTCTGGCCTTACCTGCCCTGGGGTCGTAGATAAGGTGTTTTCACCCAGGTATTCTTGATGAATAGGCTAGCTGAATATCTTCCGCAGGGTAGATGCTATATTCTGGACCAAAAGGCTAAACAAGATAGATAGATAGATAGATAGATAGATAGATAGACAGATAGATTTCTGTTCAACAAACATGCTAGTTATCAAAATCTCTAGCTAACATTAACTAGGCAGCTAGCTAACAAGCTAATCTTATTGACCAAAGAATTCACAGTTCATATACTTTATGGAGCTAGCTAGCTTTCTCAGCATTTTTTTAGATTAACAAATAAACAATCATGCTAGTTATCAAAAAAGTTCCTAGCAAACACCTAGCTTGCTACACTGCTAGGTTACGGATCTATATTATCAGTTAAAAGATGGTTTATATACGGTATTGTGCAAAAGTCTTGGCGCCCTGAGGTTTGCTGCAAAAATAAGAAGCAACAGTCAAAGTCTCCAGAAAAACTGTGGCTGCTTCTCCAAGATGCTCAGTTAAAACACTGTATCTGCGAGTACTCCTTTTTTTTCTTTTTTTAAAGCAAAGGGTCATCACATTAAATATTGACTTTGTTTCACTTATTACTGTTTACTGAAGGCATCTTTGCTCTACGGGATTTGCATGTACCTAAGACTTTTGCACAGAACTGTACTTTATGTGGCTGTCTGGCTTTCTGGGTAACAAACATGCTAGTTAATAAAAATGCTTCTAGTAAACACTAATTAGCTAGATAACGTGCTAACATTAGAAGTTAAGAGTTTATGGTTTCTGTACCTTATGGAGCTAGAGAGCTTTCTCAGCATTTTTTGTATAAAATCACTATTAAAATGATCAAAGTGTTGTCGAAAACATTTGTAGTGAACTAGCTAGCTAGTTAACAAGATAACAGAAGTTAAAATAGTCTGTGGTTTTTACTCAGCTAGCTACCTAGCAACTTATAAAGCTAAAGGTTAATGATTGACAGATTGTATGGTGTACATACTTTTTCACAGTTGATAGCTTTTTCCACACTTTAGTTAACATCTCAACAGTTTTAGTTAAACCTGCAAGTTATCAAAAAGGTTTCCAGCAAACACTAACTTGTGAGCTAGCTAGTTAATGTTAGTTATCAAAGAGTTTATGGTTTGTACACATAAATTATAGCTAGCTTTTTACTTTATAGTTTAACTTTAGTGATCGTGCCAAAAAAATAAGAACATACTACTTTTACAGTGCATCAAATACCACCTACACAAGCTAGCAAAACCACCTAATTAGCTAACAAGCTAACTTTCAGTGATCAAAAGAGTGTATGGTTGTATAGTTTACTGAGCTAACTACACAACTACTTAAACAAACAAATATCCTAGTTATCAAATGTTTCTGGTAGGCTAGATGGCTAGCAAGCTTAACATTAGAAGTTAAAAGAATGTAAGATTTTTACTGTTTCATGGTTTTACTTACTGTTAACAATGACAAAATGTGTATTATTTATATACTTTAAAGAGCTAGATAGTTTTCTCAGTTATAAAAAACTTTCCTAGCAACATTACTTAACCAGATAGCTAACTAGCTAGCTAAAAATCTAATGTTATCCATCAAAAGAGTTTGTGTATCAGACTAGCTAGTTTTTTTCTTTTTCTTTTTTCTTTTTTTTTTACATCTATCGCTGAGTCAAACAATTTCTAAGGAACTACTTTTTTTTCTTACAGAGCATCAAGGAGCACTTAGCCAAGCTAGCACAGAGCTCTCCAAGGATCATCACTAGCTAGGGGATGAACTCAAAGTTTAAAAAAATATATCTCCTAGCTATTTAACCAGCTGCGTTAGTGATAGAACATCCTACTTATGAAAAAGCTTTCTAGCTAACACTAACTAGCCAGCAAGCTATCTAGCAAGCTAACTAGCTAGCTTTCTCAGTGTTTTTATTTAACATCACTGCTAAAACAAACATGCTAGTAATGAAAAATGTTGCTATGAAACACCAACTAGCCTGCTGTCTGCCTAGCTTGCTAAACAAACTAAATTATCTTTATAAAAATAATAAATAATAAGTAGGAAAAATGCTCTCTACCAATTGCACAGTACAGCTGCCCTCAGAACAATTTTTTTAGCGATTTTGCTAATAAAAGCACACCTTAAAAGTGTATTGCTTTAAAAAATAGACTGAGATGATTAAGCTCAAAGGGAAGTCCGTTGCTAAGTAGTGAACTGAGGATGAGGGTTAAACTAAAGGACAGAAATGGCAGCAGCGAACGCGCCGCTTTCTCGGCTTGATATCTGGCGCCGAAGTCAGCATGCAGTGAAAATACACTTTTCTTTTATTCCCTCAGGCAACCTTTCCTGCCCCGTGATTCTGTTGCCATCGTTGTATCAGCGCTGTTGAATTATTCAGCGGCGCGATGGGAGCCGGCGTCTGCCTGGAATGGGAGATTAATATTTGTCACGCTCGCTGCAAACGTGCCACTGACCAGACTGGCAAATGCAATCTGATCAAAGAGCACAGGAGTGTAGTGTGTGTCTGTGTGTGTGAAAGTGTATTCCTACTATAGCATCCTCACACACACACACTTTCCGGATCATTCTCCGGCTTCTGCCCGCCGCAGGCCAGCACATACTGCAAAAAAAGGCGGATTTTCCCGAGATCCAATTACATCCTCTGCTGAGACGGAACTCCACCTGACGTCCCGAGGCTTATTAATCAGTTCAGAGACACTTCATGTGCGAATGTGCCATGTGTTTACACTGTTGGTGCTTCATATATACTGATCCTCTAGCGACCTGACGAAAAACTCACACATATTGTTCTAATCAACAACAAAGATATAATTCGCAAGCAACAAGTTGCTCGTCTCACTTGTAATTTGTCGCTTGTAGGCACGGCCTTTCCAGCATTTTTTTTCTTTCTTTCCCCTATGAGAAACAGTAGTAGCTATACTACAGCATATAGCTTCTCAAGCTAGCTAATTAAACACAGCTGACCAATCACTAATCTGTATGAACTTTGGTCGTTTGGTTTACATGCTAGCCTTTGTGCTAGCTTCGTTTTCAAATTAGCATGCTAACTGTACTAGCTATGTACACTCACCACAGGATCCAACGATCTCAGCTACTTCCTTCCGAGCTTTATTTTTCTTCGTAACATCTCTATACATGTTTAATGAGAGGACATATGAGACAGGATAAGATGAAACCACAGTTAAGTTTTCCTAATTTCCATAGATTTAAAAAAAAAAAGAAATCAGTTCAAACGTCACGTACCACTGTCGCTAAAATGGCGGCTGTGTATTGTACATAGACAACATGTAGAAGATGAACGCTCGATAGAATGTATGTAGAAGATGAATGCTCGCCTGTATGGTATACCACAATGAAGAAACCTGAAAGCATTATACCCAGAATATATGAATTTCCAGAATACATATGATCTCTTAACATAATTTTACAATTAGTTTTCCTAATCAAATTCGACAGTGTTATACAGTTAAAGAAATACTCCAGTATTTTTCTACAAAGTTTCTAGAGATCTTTTTAGAGATGGAACTACCATTTCAGAGAGAAATTTGTGGTTAGTTGTGTCTTTGTGATATAACAGGAATGTTATGATGTAACTGGAACTACTTTTTACTGTCAGAGAGTGAAAAAAAAAACCTACATAAGAACTGCTTTGGTAAGACTTTCTCTCATGTCTCTCGTTCTCACAACTTTATTCTTCCAATGTAATGGTTATGGTTTTGAATTTGTGTTTTATAGTCGGGAAACATTTGTTGATGGATGAGCATTCAAAATCTGCCCTTAGACTTTAAGTTTATAAGTTAATAAGTTAACACGTACATTTATGGCATTTGGAGACGTAACATGTAAACACGTTTTCTGTTTTTTTCTTCTTCTCTGTGGTAATCGCACATACAGTACAGATACAGTGGATAGGTTGCAAAACAAAACAAAACGAAACTGGAGTACACCTTTAATGTCATGCCTTTGTGTAGGTATCTAGTTATGTTCCTCCATTTTGAACTCTGCCAGCCATAGATGAATATGCACTTTAATAGAAATCTGAAATTCACTACTGATCCACCGGCAATGGACCAGAAGTCACCCGACCCTTTCTAAGAGAAATGAATCAGTGAAAAGGCAGCTGCATGCCTCTGGCATGTTTTATCCCTTTTTAGCCAAATGCATCCCCTGTGTCCTTGTCGAGCGCCAGTCCTGAGTCCAGATCTCTTAATTATCAGGAACATATGCTGCATTACAAGGACACAGTGAAGCATGGTGAAAGTGACGAGAAAGTGTATCAGTGGTGATGTAGAACTTCCTCAGATTTAACTACTGCTAACTGACTAAAGATAATACATCAGTGTTTCTACAATTACACATTTTTAAAACGTGTAATTGTTGATATGCTGATGGTTTCTGTAAGGAGATGTTTATTTTGAACACTTAGAGGAATGTTCAGGAAGGAGTCTCCAGTTCTATCACTTTGTAGCAGTCAGAGGTAAAGTAACTGTTACTAAGTTTCCAGAAGTGTTTACGCTTCGCTGTTTCTATTTAACATGATGAGGTGCATTTTTTCGTCTTAGTAACGTCAAAAGAAAGACAGAAAAAAAGAGGCTGTTCGTGAGCTGTGTTTATAGCTGCTATAACATAAGTGATAACTTGTTCCACAACATTAAATGTAGCTATAAACAGATTAAAAAAAGTAAGTAAGTAAAGTAATTGTTGTGATGTGAGAGGAATAACACACTTTGGGATGCTTTTCCACCAAAAAACAGCCGGTTCTTGTTCAGTTCCAAAATATTCCAAAATACTGCTTGTGTAGAAGAAAAACCATTAACTTTTAGGGATTGGTATCGTTTTTTTGCCATGACGACTTCTTATGGAAAATTCATAACCAACATTAAAAGCGACATAAGTATTGGAAGATTTTAGAAATTGCTTTGGAAATGATCAACAAAATGAAAATATCGTGACTGAATCAGTGATCTGAGGAAGAAAATATTTTTTTCTTGGTGGTTTCAATCAAATGGCACTATACAATACAGAAAAAATAGCTAAAAGTAAAAAAAAAAGGCAACGTTTAGGATACGATATGTTCATATTGTTGATAAAGTTGTGCAGTAAGGCCAAAATCCCAAATTTTATTCTTGCATGATTTAAAAAGTGTAAAATCACCCCTCACGAACGCTCTCTCCTAAGCAACGTTCAAACAGTTCGAGCTGTAATTACATAATTACGTTTCTCTTATTCCACCTGGACAGTTGCACAAAGCAGAGCTGGAAAGTTCCAGGAACCTGTAAGGGTGCGACTGCCAAAAAAACTCACACCTCGGAAACACACTTTACCTCGCCCGAGTCCAAAACAAAGCGTGACAGATGTGAGAAGTCATGGCGGCGTTGTACAAAACACTTGTCAGCTCTCAGCACGATCTGTCAGCTCTCGTCAACACGTACCTTACCCCGAGGACACGATGAGTCGAAAACGTTTCGCTCTACTCGGCTTTTCGACATAAAGAACGCTGCAGGATGCACATTTCTGTGAATCTGTACATGATTTTATTCAACTGACTAAACTGGTTCAAAAGAAATATTTTAATTTCAGTAGAGAAACGAATACAGTTGAGCCAAATTCTAATTATTTCATTATAAATAAAAGCATGATCTTGCTGACAGGAAGTAGTAATGAATTACTGATCCCAAGAGACGACGACAATGAACATGTATTAGCACTTAAATGAAGTAATGACATTTATCTGAATATTAATCTGGATATTTTTTTAGTTTCATACAATTCTGTGTGTACAGTATTTGATACAGTATTTGCGTGAAATGTAATAAACAGATGAAAATGTTTGGCCCTAAACTCACAGAAACCTTAACAAGAACCCTAAAACAGTGTTTCCTTATCAGAAAGAGTTCTAAGTAGAACACCTTTAGATGGCTGAGAACCCTTTATTATCCAGTGAACACTTAAAAGTCCCTTGTTCTAGGTCTTATGTTAGGAATAAAACACTCTGTGTTGTGCTGTTATAGGAAAATAATCAACTTCTGGTTGGTGTGATGAAGCGGAGTTACTGTTACCAGCCCGAAGTTGATTATTTTCCTATAACGCCACATCAGGAAGAGTTTTATTCCTCTTATACCACAGCCATTTTGTCAACAATTAAAATGTTTAGAATTTAATCAAAGAACAACATAACATAATTTTTTATCTGTTTAAAGTTACATTTGATGCTGTGAAACAAGTTAGTTCCTGTTATCACTTACGTTATATCAGCTATTAAAGATTTTTTTGTGTGTGCATGTGTGTGTGTGTGCATGTGGGTCGGGGATGGAGGGAGCGTTTTAAAATTTGCATATCATGCATATTCATAGATTCTTGCATTTTACTGAGGATAAGTTTTTTTTGTTTGTTTGTTTGTTTTTTTGCTATAAAAACTATATTAAAGAAATAGTTCAAGGGTACTTCAAATGATATTAGCTTGGGGTGACATCTCATAGTACAGCTCCCTGCTGCCCTCTACTGGTACCTGCATATTCAATGGTCTGTGTGTAGTCGAGTGTGTGTGTGTGTGTGTGTGTGTGAAAGTGTTGGATAGAGAGACAGAGGGAGAAGGAAAGGGTAAAGGTATTTCACTCTTACTGGGTCTGCTGCACAGAGGGACAGGATGATAGATGAGCAGCTCACCAGGATTGAGTAGGAATCATGGAGGAGCAAGAGAGAGAGATGGAGAGAGGGAAAGTGGGAAAGAGAGAGTAGGTGAGAGCAAGCGAAGGTGTGTCCTCCAACTAAGGTCAAGTCCTGGTGTTAAAGACAATGTGTGCATTTATGAGCAGGCTGTGACTGAAGAGGGGCTTGCAGTGATATTAAAGGTGCACTATATCATCCCTAACATGCCATAAGTACTAATAAGAGGACATGATACATATTTACATGATACAAAGAGTTGTCTCATCCAAGGAGAATACATGAAAATTACATGGCAATTAAAGGTGCAATAAGCAATAAGCATTAAAGGTGCAATAAGCATATCGGACAGCATGCTTAAAGATGCTGAAAACAAAATCAAACTAAAAATACAGTCATTATTCTACAAACTTGGACACTGAACTTAAATCATTTGGAATAAAATGCAATTAAAGGTGCAATAAACATCTCTGATACTATGCTTCAGGGTCCTCAAAACAAAATGAAGGGAAAATACAGTTATTCTTAGACACTGAACTTAAGTAATTTGGGAGGAAAATTCAATTAAAAGCACAACATATAAGTTCCTAAAAACATAATGAATTAAAAATACAGTCATTCTATGAATTTAGACATTGAACTTAAATGATTTGGGAAGAAAATCCAATTAAAGGTGCAATAAATATCTCTGATAGCATGCTTAAAAGTGCTGAAAACAAAATCAAGAGAAAATACCATTATTCTTCTACAAATCCAGACATTGAACTTAAATTATATGGGAGGAAAATGCAATTAAAGGTGCAGTAAGTATCTCTGATAGCATACTTAAAGATGCTGAAAAAAAATCAAGGAAAAATTATTTTAATTATTGTGCAATAACTTTATTCTATACTTTTTTTTACACAATTTTATAATATATTTTATTAAAACATTTATATTATTGTTTTCTTTTTTCTGTCACTGCTATTTTGTTGTGTTTCTACGATTTGCAAAAAAAAAATACTATTTTTTCTTTCTTTCTTTCTTTTTTTGTCGTTAGCAATACACTGTAGCATGAACAGCTGGAACAGCTGGCGGCTCTAACAAGGTGGACTCGTGTGTGACAGCGTATTGAAATAGTCGCTTGCTGTTTGCAGGTATTATGAGGAAGTGTGTGATGATAACGTCACGACGTAAACGACAGCAAGGAGACGGACACGAAGCATGACATCAATCCGTTCACCAGTTTTAATTAAATACCACCATGTCAACAGATACATAACGTACACGATCAGCTCACACCCTCAGAGAGAAAACGTACAGAAGACAAACACAGACTGAACGGTGAGCTTCACCTCAAATGGGACTGATTAAGCATTTGCCAGGTTTGTTTGATAAAACCCAAGACTGAAAATCAGACCAAAAAAAAAAAAAAACTAATCTGATATTCCCAAACCTTATATTAATCTCCAAAACCATAAATAGCAATACCAAACATATTTCCATATTTACAAATGAACATCATGTGATATATTTTTAAACGAATCAGTATTAAAGCCATGCAGTTTTCCAAAACAGTTACATTTTTTACCTAAAATGGTTTCATATTATTACAGATACTGTCAAAAGAATAGCTATAAGAAAACAAAAAAAATCACATTTATATGGTAAACATATATTATTTTCATTTCCTATGCATTTACTATAGTTACAATACCTTATTTCAATGGTTGCCATGTGATAATTCTCTGCATTATATTATATTATATTTTTACAACCACAGCTGAGAAATGATCATGAAATTGTCCTCCAGATAATTTAGCTAATTTCAAGCGTTTATGTTTAAAAAGACAGAAATTATCCCCCAATAGAATAAAACAATTTCAAGCTTGAAATGAATACAAGCGTCTAAAAATATTCTTAAAAATGATACATATTAAAATCAAGATCACAAGATCAAATCACTGATAAAATCTGACAAAAATTATATCATAATGTTTCCTATTCATATTTCAAGCCTGACTCTACTTATACAATCTCTGGAACAATCAGATGTAGAGTTCTTCACAGAACATTTAAAGGTTCCCTCAGAAGCACAACCGAAAAATCCTTAAAGCTTCCAGGTTTTACTTTTTATTTCATAAGAGTGTATTCTTGTAAAAAAAAAATAATGTAAGTTTTATTTCATCCTTCGACATCTGAATCTATTTTTGAATTTGATTAAATGCATAAAATTGTTGCTTGCAGATCTGGTAACATTGTTTAATCCTTTTTTTCCCCCTTTCCATTAGTTGTATTTGTTCAATATTAACAATTAATTAATAATTAGTTAATACATTTTATATATTCACTCAAATATTTCTGTATTTGTAATGTTCAAATGAATTTCTAAAGCAGTATTCATGGGCGGAATTTGCGTCTTCACCCAGTATTCTTATTAATTGAGCAACATCTTCATTTGTTATGATTAATAAGCACAGGAAGTGAGTGGCATTTATGTAATGATGAAATATCCATCTCCATCTCCATCTTTCACCTAAAATGTCCCCTTAAATGAATATTTACTTTTTTTGCAGGATTATAGTGTCCATGAAATTAATTATGTTTAACTTTTTGTTTTGTGACTTTATCCAGTTGTGAGCTTGTAAAATTGTTGCCACTGATTTTTTGGTTCATAAAGCATACATTGTGTACATTTCTTTTTTTTCATAGACGTCATATAGGAGGTAAAACACATCAGGAACATTTAGCAAACACTGCCTGCATGGGTTGTTAGCAATACATCGTAGCATGAACGAGGAACAGCTGGCGGCTCTAACGAGGTGGACTCGTGTGTGACGGCGTATTGAAATAGTCTCTCGCTGTTTGCACATATTCTGACGAGGTGTGTGATAATAACGTCCCGCCGCAAATAAAAGCAAACAAGCAGAGGACTCAGAGGCAGACACGAGGCACAACATCAATCCATTCACCCGTTTTAATTAAATGCCAACATGATACATAACGCACATTATCAGCTCGGCCCCTCGCTGAGAAAACGTACAGTAATTCATCTGCAATGCGTTCACATTTTTCAGGAATAACAATAATGTAATCCAAGTAGGAACACACCGTGTCATTGATGCAAAATAAATCCTACTCTTACAGAATTACAATGTCATTATTGATTTTTTTTAATTATAATTTTTTTAATTCAGGCACATGACTTGCTACATTCTAGCTACATGCGAGTCTGAGTTAGCTAAACATAGTTGTTCAGAAAGAGTCGGATTCAGAGTTAAGTTAAGCAAACAAAGGGAGGATTTAACGCAGAAATTGAGCACATCAATATTCAGACCTCAGACGTAACTCCAGACTTAAGTTACGTGAGAATTATGCATACAGGGCGGAGTTTGCCGAAAACAGGGCGTGTCTTAGTAGCATATGATTCTGAATTTGAACATAATTCGATTTTTCTTGCGTAATATCGGTTCAAGTGAGGAGCAGTATTAAGTCCAGTGCCACTGTCTGACAGTTTGATGTAACTACGTCCCTTTAGTCTACGAAGTCTGTCATGGAGGAACACTTTAATTGGAGACGTAAATTTTCTCAAGGACCAAATTTTTATGGATAAAGTTATGAATTAACTTAAAGTGAGCCGTAAGTGTAGCAGATGAGTGCATGGTCAGCTTATCCTTCATGTTTTCCTCAGAGAAGTGTGCATGGAATTAGCAGAAATTTTAGTGTTATTTTATTAATTCAACAACCCAGTTGTTTTCAGACTTGAAGGTGAGTGAGTCTACGCAAGAAAACTCCTGAAGTACACACATTTTAATAATCTGACTATGGAGCCTGGAAAATAAGTAAGTGCGTAACCCAACTCTGAATACATGTAACTTTCCTCTGTAAATACTAATGTAAATTTTAAATGTAAGTCGCCGACTCTGAACACGACCCAATGTGTGTGAAGTTGAAGAACCAAGAGTTTACTTATAAGGCATATAAGGAACATTTTATATTTACCATAATCAAAGTAGACACTTTATAAAACATTATACAGAGTGGGATTAGGATCTGAGATCATCTAGTGCTTCAGTACTCAGAATGTATGTGTGTGATGGAACATGTGTTCAAAATTATTCTGAATTTAATTGCCATTTGTTGACTTTTATGTTTTTCTGTGGGATTAAGAGGCGCTAAAACAGTGATAATGAAACGTTTGACTCCCCCTAGTGGAGAATTTCCCAGCTTCTAAACCAAACCTGATCCATGAGTCACTTTACATCTAAAAATAACTGAGGAGAATTTATTTAAAATAAATAAATAAATAAATAACAATATTATAAGCAAGTTACAAGATTATTCATTAATTAATTAAAAAAAAATTATAGTATAAAGTTGATAGTATGTAAACAATATAGTTACATAAATAATATTAATTACTATTATTGTGATCAAGTTATAGAATTAATATAATTTAATTAACACTTAATGGCTATTTAATGATCAATAAATAAATAATTATTATATAACATTTAAAATACATTGTATGTAATTCATGTTTATTTTAATTATTATTCATTAATATAAATATTAATGTTTAAATGTAAGGTTAAAACTTTATAATAAAATATTAATTCATACTTAATAAGTTAGAGAAAATTAGAGACTTTTTTGCAAGCCAATGCAAATCTTTTTTCTTTTTTCTTTTTTCTGATTTTCTTTCTTCTTCTTTTTTTTTTTTTTACATGTATTTCATAACCCTTACTAACACATTAACAAAGATTTGGAAGCATTTTTTTTATTTATGAATTATGTATTACTTGATTGTAAATAAATTCAGAATTACAAATTAATTGCCAGAAAATTCAAATAATTAGCATAACTGTTAAAAAATGCAATTTCTAGTATTTTTTGACTAATATTACATTAAAAAAAAAAAAAAACTAAAATATAGTTCAATTTGCTAATAATTACTGATATGAAATATCCATTACTGTTAAATGTATCTACATGTAGGATATTTCTGCAGTTTGCAGGTAAACAAGTGAGCAAACAAGCGATAAGTTAAAGCTTTAAGCAGCATGATTACTTCTTCGATGGATTTTTCCACTCACACTGTGTATCCAAACTCAGTCCAGGATTATAAATGACGTTGTTTCCTCTCACACAGACTTATAGGCATGGAATTTGTCTTTAGATGAGAAAAGATGTGTCAATAAGCCAAGTCAGCGGAATCCTTGATTATTTTTATTGATTTTTTTTTCTCAGGTAAACAGCAAGAATGAGACATTTGTTATGAACTTTCGACGGACTTTCTTTACGAGCAAGGACATCGTGCTTCTGAAGAAATATCGTCTATGCATTTCTGTAACGGAGGAAGAGGTAAAGTGATTGTTGTTTGTGTGGTGCTGTGATAGGAAAATAATCAATGATGCAGTGGTGTGATGAAGCGGAGTTACAGTTATGAATTATTTTCCTATAAAAGCACGTCCTGTACAGTTTTATTCCTCTTACACCACAATGATTACAATTTTTCTGTTGCTAAAGAGTGACAGCTTATACTTTTTATCTGTTTATAATTACATACAAGTTAATTCTTGTTATCACTCACCAGCCTCTCTTTTTCTCTCTCTTGAATTTATTAAGACAAAAAAGCCACTTGTCATGTTACCTTGAAACTAGACAGCCCTGTTAATTCGTTACCATTTGCTCATTTTTAATGATTTTATTTTAATTGACTTTATATTCTCC
>CM040466.1:23915385-23943086 GCA_022758105.1 Pangasianodon gigas
CACTTTCTCTAAGTAGCAAAATTTTGCATCTCGTTGCTCCTGTTGCCAGGCAACCACCTCGGCCATTTTGTCTTACTTATGTGCATGAACTCTGAAAGAGTACACACGGATTCTCGAGGCGGCCTTTGTGTGCGTGTGTGTGTGTGCGTGTGTGTGTGTTTGTTGTTTCCAGTGAGTGTACAAACTGTAGTGTTAATAACCAGCTGCCGCCTCGCTCTCTACCTCAAGAGGAGCCAAGACTGACAAAGACAATGACATATTTTAATCTCGCGAGCAGTGAATCAGCCGTGACTCGTGTATTAATGCTCATAAATATGTATCTCGGGCCGCCTGCCTGGATCTGGCAACGCAGGAGGAGAAATTCACAGTTCGGGAAATATTATTGTATCAGCTTACAACATTTTTTACAAAGCAAGCATTTTTAAAGCTGCAGTAGTGTTTACATTAGAATTTAATTAAAGGTGTGGTCTGTATTCTGTAGAAATGTTTCTAGACCTGTAATAATCACATCCTTTTAAAGATACCATAGAAAAACTGTGACTTACAATTGTGCATTTTAAAAAAAGACTTTTCATTCCTTTATTTTAGACTTTTCTTGACTTTTTCTGACCCAGAAAATAGCTCCGCCCCCAGACAAAACAGAACTTCTTTGATTTCTTGTTCTTTACACCACCGTGCTGCTGAATTCTGGATTGTGATTGGTCGGAAGTTGTTGATTTATTTTCTGTAACAGCAGTGCTGATGGTAGATCTAGCTCTAATTCAAATCACAGGTTTATAAGAATGCATTTGTTCGAATATGTTATGGTTTCTATGGTAACAGCTGGTTCACAGGGCCTTGTACAGGGGACGAGCCATGTAAACAGATTAAAAAAGTGTGTTTGTTTAATTAATGAAGTTTTATCATTAAATATTTATGGAAGGAGTCTCCAGTGTCAGTGTTTTACACTTTGTGGGTTCTCTGTAACATGACTAGCTGAGTTTTTTTTGTCTTATTAAATTGAAAAGAGAAAAAAGAGACGCAGGTGAGGGAACAACTGTCTATAGCCGCTATAATGTACATGAGAACAGGAACTAACGGTCTTGTATCACAGACATTCTGCAACATTAAATATAACAATAAACGGATAAAAAGTACCATGTGTTGTGTTTTAATAAATAAATAGTTTAACCATTGGAATATTTAATGAGGAATAAAACACTTCAGGATCCTGTTACAGGAAATTACATCATCATACATCAACATTTGGTGGAAATAGTAACTCCTCTTCATATCGTTTATTAGTTTCCTATAACAGCACACCTCTAAGTGTTCAGGATCTCACTCCTTTCTTCTTCTTCTTTTTTTTTTTTTTTTAAATTTTCCTAGCTTCTAGCCCTGGTGTATGTACTCTTTCCAGTTTTTGACCTCTGTCTGTCTACATTAGAGCTATAATTATAGATTTTGCTCAGATGACCTTGTCTGCCTGTGTGTTTGCCTGACCTACCATTGACTATGACCACCGCTAAGCTCTAATAAAGCAATTCCTCCCTCACGTCCCTCCGTCTCAGGTGGTTCATGTACACACATGTGTGTTAATAGACATGTGAAACAGAGCAAACAGTGAAATAACACGCTGCTGAAAGTGCCCTTGGTGTGTGCATTAATTGGTGCCGGGTCTAAAGGTTCTTTAGGAGGCTGTTAATTGGAGATAAGTTAAATCAATCACGAACTGTTGGTTTGTTTTTGCACTTCGGTCAGATTGGTGAGGAAGGGTCGAGTCAGGGATATAATTGGGTTCTTTCGCTGCTGTAGAACTACACTTTTTGTCCCTTTTTTTCTTCAACTAACTGTGGCTAAAATAGTATAATCTATAGAGGGTCGATTTTACCTTTACGCTGATCCAGTTTATTCAGGTTCCTACTTATTACAACTTTATTACCTCGAACAATGCACAAATGAAACTATATTGAGTCAGAAACATGCTGGAGATCATGGTTCTGGAAGTGGTAGAGGAAATAATCTAAATGTTGACCTCATGACAACAGTAACGTTCAACCTTTTTTTTTTTTTTTAATTGATCACAGAAATAGCCAGACGCGCATGATGTATTCCTTGATAAACCACGACAAAGCAATAAACCATGAGAGGATGAGCATCACAGTGAGTTTATCACGGGTAAGGAGGCATGACACAAAGCGGGAACAAAAACAATAGGATAAAATCGATAACTGTGTTCGATATATAATTACATTTATTATTATTTGTAATATTCGCAATATAAAATTCTTCCACCGTGCAAAGAGGTCTGTTAACATTAAGCTTTGGTTGCTAAGCAACATAACAGGAAAATACCTGGTGCATTAACACAGAATTCAGTTGTTGTTATTGTGCAATCACAGATGTGTATTTACTTAAAATACAGCTCAGCCAATCAGATTTTAGAACAAAACTATCCCTTTTATAATAAACCATGAGGTAATATGCCATATTTATTCATTTTCTTTTAGAAATTTAATTGATTGGGTTCTCTTTGTTCACACTGCAAAAAAATCTTTAAAATAGACACAAATAATAAATATTTGTCTAATATTTTTCATTATTTGATTATTATTATAAAGCGTCACAAAAAAAACAGTAATTCTAGAGGTTTTTTTTTTTTTTTTTTACAAATTTCAATCATAAATGGTGACGTTTTCTGTCATGGATAGAGATGTTTATTTAACATTTTTGGAAGGAGTCTCCACTGTCAGCGCTTTGTATGTATAAGAGTATGATGTGTCATTATGTAATAAATTTTTAAAAAATTCAGTGTTTGCAAATTGCTATGGTATAAGAGGAACACACTTCAGGATGTGCTGTTGTTGGAAAATAATCAACTTTGGGGTTGTAAAAGTAACTGTAAAAGTAAAAGTAGCTGTGATTTTGTTGTATTATTAATTCCACAACATTATTATGTAACTATAAATGGATAAAAAGTACATGTCTTTCTTTAACAAACAAAAAACTTTTAGAAAATGGTATAAGTAGAATAAAAGTGCTGTTAAAGGAACATTAACAATAACTCTTCTTCATCACACCACCTTGTTGTTGATTATTGTCCTATAATTGCACACCGTAGTGTCCATGCTAATGAGGACATTAAGGATGTTTTAATGATTTACTTAATTCTCAATATCATTGAAAAAAAAATTAATGAGAGAACAGACTTTTCTTCTTCGCATGACCTTCAGGAAATTTGGATGATGTAACTTCCTGCTGAACATGTGACTTGTTGAACATTGCAAGGGTTGACTGTGTTCAGGTAACAGGGTTGAGAGAAAGAGGATGTTTCAAGCCTGAGATTCAGCCATTAATGCAAAAATAATTCCATTTTTGAAGTATTTTAATTGTTATATTTCCAGGTAAAGAGTAGCTACAGTGGGCTGGGACAGGCAAAAATAATAATGCTTTGAGTGATTTATCTGAAACGTACACATAGGTTGTTGTGAAAGACACTTTACCTGTGTTTAAAATGTCTTTTACCTTTTCTGTCCAATCCATATTCGTTAATGTGATATCAGTGAGACACAGCTGAGGAACCACCCTCCTACACTCACTAAATAATACCGAATGTGTTGCTTGGAATCGTAATATTTCTATGATATCTCAGAGTGATGAGTTTCATACTCCAATAAATGGGCGCATAAAGAGCCAGCAGTCTAATCTGCGCATGTTAGTGGCCTATGCTAGCGTGCTGAATGTTTCCCCCGAGCCGGCTGCCTTTCACGCCGCCGCTCTGCAGGATGTCTCGACTTATTTATGAGCGCCGGAGTCTCGGAGCATAATCACTGCCCGCACTGCTGAGTGCCAGCTGGGTAGCAAAGGTAAAGACACCATTCCCATGCAGCCTGCTGAGCGCAGCTAACCCACTGGGTGATTGATGACCGCCCATTCAGGTTTCCACTTCGGCTATGTTTAGAGCATTTAAATGATGTCTTTGAAACTGCAGGAAAGTTCCTCGAATGAAAGGGGACTGGATAAAGTGCCTGGAGGATGTCAATTTGATATTTTGAAAGCCCTCTAAGAAGGTCTAATGATCTACAGTGGATGATATCAAGCTAAATAGCTTGTTCAGCTAGTTTCACAGTTGAAAATAGACAAAGGGCTGTACTGAGCATTGGTTATGCCAATATTTATGCAGGGAAAGTTACTCGTATTCAGAGTCGGGTTACGCACCTGCTTAGGTTATTAAAATCACCTGTGCTCTGTGGTTGCCAGATTTTTCTTGAGTAGAAGCATCCCAGACACGTTTTTTTTTTCAATAGCCTCTAGACCACTGATGCTTATCTTTAATCCTGAAAAAATCAGGGATAGAAAATATGGACTGAAGAAGCAGAAAATGTTTTTTTCCTTTCTTTTTTGTGTAACAAAAATGCATTTGAAAAAATCATTTGAAATGAATTTGAAAATGAAAAAGTCTCCATCATTCTTTATTTATATAATGCAAGCAAGGCAATTAAAACTTTTTAAAACAAATTAAAAAATAGTTTAATTAAAATGCCATTTCGCTGATCAAACAACTTATTAGTCATCAGCCAGTTTCTTATTTCTCTTTTAACAATGATGGCACAGAAACAAAGTCCTCTTAATGTGCTGTAGTTTTCTAATACAGATGTCATATTTTTGTCTGCTATTGAACCATTTACACAGTAATTAATTATAATGGTTTGAAACCAGAAGTTTCTCCTATCAGTCATAAAACACTCAGATTGTCCAATTTTTCTGTATGGATTTTGCACTTCGAAATAAGATCCTCTGATTGGATGTAGTCAGCTCTAGCATATCACACAGCTCAGAATCATAAACAGTTATCATGTACATCACTAACAAAGATCTGAAGCTGATCGACTGCCTTCTGTTGTATTGCTATTCAATTTTAGCTCTAATATCACTAGCCACTACTATACATCACAAACACTTAAACATAGCTATATAAATTTAGAACTGGTTTAGCTTCTTTGGTTGTCCCTCAGCAGAGTGTTTCCCCATGAGAAAAATGTTAAGATCCCTTTTCTGGAAGCAAAGAACCCTTAATTATCCAAAGAACCCTTGAAGAATCCCCTTTTTTTATGTAGTCAGGTGCATTAGTCAAAGCCTCCGAGTGTGTTTGTGAATGTAGAGCGTGATGCTGATGCAGCATTAAACCCAGAGGGAGGATAAAGATGCGGATTGTTTAGCTGCCACCTGAGTGTGTTTTCATGCTGCTCTCTTGAAATCACACTCGCGCCATGTGCTGCCGCGTGATCTATTGCTTAGTGTTTCTGCTAAACTGTTTGCGTGTCTCTTTGACTCACTTTGCACCATGCTGTTTCTGTTGCACGTGTGTGTTAAGAGAGGCATCTGTCAGGGCTTGAAGCAAGCAGGCCAAAGTGGAAGGATTTTTTTTTTTTCCTGGAGATTTATACTACAATATAACCTACCGAGTGCTGAGAGTGCCTGATTTTTGAAATATATATTTAAAATTTTTTTTTGCCACTTTAAAAATGGCTACATTTTATAAATGTTCTGTTTATGACACATGTGCTGGGTTTAGTCATGAAGATTCTTACTGAATGATTCTTAACTGAAGCACTTTAAATTTTCCGATTTTATATGTAGACCGCTTTTAACAATTCATTGAAATGAAAATTCTAAACACCAAAATTACGTTCTTCTTACGTTCTGTCAGCTCTGTAGCAGCCTCCATTTAACGGCTCAGTGAATAACGCAGACACAGTAAGTAGGCTAATAAAATTGTTTTATTAGCTAGCGTCTTAGTTCAAAAGAGGAACAGCATCAACGATAGGGCTGGCTTTCAAAAACAATACAAAATAAAACAAAAAAAAAAACCAAGAATGAGTGTATGTTTCTCAGTTTTTACGCAGTTAATGTTTGGTCATGTGTTAATAAGATTTACATTTTGCGGTTTCTCGGTAGCATGAAACATCGTGGATTTTCATCGTATTAACTTCAAGAGAGAGAAAAAAAAGACAGGCTGGTGAGGGAACGACTGTTTATACTACGACGACTGTTGCTAGAACCGGAACAAATTTGTTTTCGCTAACATTTCTCAACAGTAAGTGTAATTATAAAGGGATAAAAAGTACAACATGTCAATCATTCAATCATTAAAAAATGTAATTGTTGGCAAATTGCTATGGTATAAAAAGAAATAAAACACTTGTGCTGGTATCAGTAACTCCACTTTGTCACACCACCCTGTCACTGATTAAATAATTAATTGATGAATTGATAATTTTAATTTGGTAATGATTAGCTTTTGTCACCAAAATCAACAAAAGAGTACATCACGTTTTAGACACAATCCAGCTAGCTATCTACGTTCTAGGCTGCTTTTAGATTTTGGTTATTCTTTTATTTAAAGGTTTATATTTAGAATGAATAAATAATTTTCATCCCTGTGAGTGTGGAAAAGTAAGAGCTATGACAAAAAAGAATTTTTAGGGTTTTTTTTTTTAATGGTTTCCTGTATGTTGTCCAAAGCAAAGAAAATCAGAGAAGGAAATCCAGTCTGAGGTCCAAGACGACAGCTTGTTTTGCGCTTGTCAACAGATGTCTCCGAGTGTAAGCCGACGTCGCCGTTTGGCCCCGGCATGGCCGAGTTTCTGGCAGCAGGATATAGGTCACTCTTCCTCAAAATAGCCGTGAAGCCGGAGGCAGGAGGAACGGCAGTGACCTGCTGAAACAGTAACTCTGTGTGGCAGTCGCCCACGTCCCTGTGTGCGCTCTGCCGTTCTCCTGAAACACTCGACTAGACGCTGACATTTCAGGACTCCTGCGTGTCACCGACGTGACCGAGTGTACAGTAAGGTCTAAAAGGCTGAGTCTACTACCAAGAACTAAAAAAGCTAATAAAAGCTAATGAAATTTTACGTTTATGTGAATATCATGTTCATAGGAGCTAATCTGTAAGGATTTCTGAGAGGATTTGAAGTCAAGTTGATAAATGTTGCTAATATTCACTGCTAACCTTTAGCTAGCTGGCTAACACGAACTGACCTGACAGGATTTCTGAGAGGATTTTTAAGTCATATTGATAAATGTTGCTAATATTCAGTGCTAACACTAGCTAGCAGGTTTAAAAATGAGCTAATCTGACAGGATTTCTGAGAGGATTTGAAGTCATATTGGTAAATGTTGCTAATTGTCAATGCTAACTCTATAAACTTGGTTAACACAACCTCTGAGAAGATTTTTAAGTTGTATTAATAAGTGTTGCTAGTAGTGGTAGCAGTAGCTAGCAAGTTAACAAGCTAATCTGACAGGATTTCTGAGATTTTTAAGTTCTTTGAACCAAAAATCTTTTAGTCCTGATGGCTAATAAGAAACTTTAAGTTAATACATGGCGTCTAAAAATGATAAATACCTGTAAAGATCGGATCCTCATATATACAGTATTTAACTAATTCCCACAAACAATAAAATGTTATATGTCTGTGTTATATGTGTATACGTATATTTTATACTAATTTATTTTAACATTTCTTTTGTCATACAGGCCTGTAAACCTATTCATGTACTTAAATAAATAAATAATATATATATTTTTAAAAAGGCTACATCTCGAGCCATCATTTCAAAAGACGTTTACTGTTAATCACGGGCAAACAGCCAACAGTTCATCTCAGAAAGTAAGACTGTATATTATCCTGTAAGCGTCCTCGGTTTCAGCAGGAAGCTGTGCCAGGACTACATGGGGAAATTAGGTTGCACTACATGATGACATGAAGGCCATCTGTCGCCCAATTATCGAACAGACACTGCCATCCAGTGGAAACAGGGTGAACTCGGTCAAAGCTTCTGAGGTCATCATGCATAATACAGTAGATGCCATTCATTTCAGCCACACAATAACACTCTAAGAATTACGCTCTGATCTAAATACATGTGCCTTTTCATCAGGAAAACACGACCACGGACCAACAAACTTCCTGATCACCCATTCCTGCACCTGTAAGACATTTCATTCGCAATAAAAGTGTGAAATTCGATTTGCTGTTATGTACTGTAAGTCCTGGGCTGTGTCCCAAATACTAGACGAGTAGTGGCTATAGCTATAAACCATGGAGGAACTGGAGATAGTTTTTAGCATGGACAGCTATTAACAGCTGTCAATAGGGTTTTCTAACTAGCGATTGTCCATGAGGAAAAGAGTAAAGTTGTTCCTGGGTGCTGCTACTGTATGTTTGACTCATGGAGGTTTGTTTTCTAGGATCACAATTTAAACCAGTGGCCTAAATCGCAAAGGCAATGCTATATGGCTCACCATGCTAGAAGTGCTTAGATATGCCATGCTAACAACCCTGATTGATCATTTTCGGTGCATGAATAAAGAAATAAACTCCTTTTTTCAAACCTCCAATGAAAAATGAGGAAAATTACTGTGGTAAAACAAACACATCAGGATCAAAATGTAGCATGGAAAAAAAAACGATAGACTAAAGTAGGTCTGTGGTCAAACAAGTTTTTTTTTTTTTTTCAAACATAATAGCTTTGTGCTATAATAACCTGCTTGCTAATCATGAATTTGTAGTTTAAACATGAAAATGAGCACACAATATGACAATATTGTCATTCAAGTAGAGTCATAAGTACATATTAACACCTAGCATGAACTAGCTAAAGGCTTAACCATTTAGCCTGCTAGTTAATTATAGGTAAAGGTAGAATGACAATTGAAATGAGATGTGTGTTGGTAAATTTGTGAAAAAAAAAACAGGCTAAAACGAAAGCTTATTTACACTTAGCGTCATGTACGCTAACCCAACCTTCAGGCTTTCTTCCATACTGAGAAACAAAGCCAGTTTCTCAGTGGCAAAAAATGACATTAATTTCAAGAAATGATGGGAATTCATTCCGTCCCTCAGCCAGGAAGACCTGCACCATATGCACACTCATAAATAATGGCTGTCAAGATTGAGATCGAATGGATTATATGAATTCTGGCTTTTGGGAGATTTCAGTAAATGAAAACACTGAACACATGAATTCTAGCATAATGGACAGATATCTGACACCCTCATGAAGTGTTTAATACAAATATGTCTGGGTCCAGAGGCATAGCTACAGGACAGGAAGGCAGGCGATTTGCCTGGAGCTCTGAGCATCGAGACGATGGTAGGAAGTCAAAAGAGAAAGAGAAAACAAGTGCTGGGAGAAAAGGGGAAGCATGACAGAGGTAAGTGGTGGAGAATATGACAAATTAATTCAATATGCCGACAGTATGCTAGTAAGCAATACTATGTTTTTGAATTTTGAATTTTTGATGAATTGTTTTTTGCTTGATTTTTGGCACGAAAGCTGCAAAATCTATTAGTTTTTCGCAAATTGTTGTTAGCTCAGCTTTTTAGAGTAATTTTATATTCAGAATGATAACCAAAGCTAAGACTGGCTGTTTTGGGTCTTTACAACGTAACTGGCTTAGCAATATGGAAAGGTATCTGACTTAGCAATACAGACATGGCTAGTTAGCTTGTTGTTTTGGACAGTATGGATTGCGATTTGTTTAAAATTAACTTAGTAAATAGTTATTAGCACTTTTGGATGTCTATATATGTATATGTATATATATTACCTTACAATACTATAATTATTTTTCTACTATTGCATTTCCGTGTTTAATGCTGTCATGTATGAAGTTTTATAGAACAGTTCTGACAAAAATAAAATGTCCACCATGTCACTTTTACCCCAAATGTAATTCATTAGCCTTGAGCTATGAGGCTAATATAGCTAGGACGTATGGTAAGATTCCATTTTTCCAGTTTGTCTATAAAAATGGACAAAAGGACGTCACTGAGCTAAAAATGTAGCTTCAACTTTGGTATCAATCCAGACTCAACTGGCCTAAAGTTTAAAGGCAGAATTGTATGTTCATAATAATACAGGTCTACTTTGTCTTGTATATTTATTTTTATAAAGAATTATTCTTGTGCAATGGCTCTGATGGATTTCCCTCTTTTATCAGCTTCAAAATGGCTTTGCTTTTCTCCCATAGATAGCTCTCTGGTGTTCATGTTGGTTTATCCTATTTAACAATAAATGCAGCCTTCACAGGTGAAACCCAGGGCTCACACCAAGAGTAGCCATTCAGAGATATTAATTGTTTAAACAGTCAGTCTAACAGGACACACCTGTCACTTGAAACATGGGTGGGTTCAAACAAAAGGTGCAATGTTCTACATTGTTTACATGTATATATATACAGAGTGTCCCCAAAGTCTCCAATACATAGGGGACTATGTTTGCCAGCACCACGTCGGTTGTGCCTTCATCAGTGGATGTTCGTGGATGTCCAGTTCTCAGTTTTTGAATTTGTTAATATGTTTGGCAACAGTGTCGTGTGTGATGTGCTTGCCATGTTTCCTGTTAAAGCCCACCGCAACCTTGCGTCATCTTCCTGATCCAGCCACGAGAATGATTTCAGTATGTTCTCCTTTTGTCAAAGGCATTCTTAAAGGCTATCTTAAAAAATATATAATATAAACTAAGTGTGATTCATTTTGGAAGACATTTCGCTAAAAGATGTTAATTTCCCCCATGTATGGAGACTTTTGGGACACCCTGTATATAGATATAGTAATATTATCTGGGGTTTTCTACTGGTCAGATTATAAAAGGTAAAATACAGTGTAATCTTTCCAGACATGTGCACACGTAGTCCATAAAAAATGACTGACAAGACAAATATGGACGGGACTAAAATCCCAGAGATACTCCCAGGGATAAAAATAATCCCATTCGAATAGAGGTATAGTCACACAAGTTCAGGCATTTTCAAGCAGCTCCTGACTTCTCGTCGACTTCTTCTTGTTGATATGCTAATGCGCTGCGAGAGCTAAGCTCCGCCACACGGTTAAGCTGAGAGGTTTTTTTTTCCCTGCTGTCACTTTCAGCTCTCTGTAGAAGCCTCAAGTCAGCAGTGACATCACATCTCGGCTCACACACACACTAACTCATCAGCATGCCACCGGTAGGAATCACTCTCTTTCTCTCTTTCTTTCCTTCTTTCTCCTCATTCTGTCTTCTCACTCTTCTCTTTCTCGACAAGATCCATTGCTCGGTCCCTCATCGTGCCCGCTGTTTGCCTTTGATGCCAATCATTTGGTTTATATGGTCAGTCAGGAGAATATTGACGGAAAAGGCAGCGATAAAGGCTCGTTCAGAGTCCACCGAGGATGAATGGAGCTGACTTTATTGGCCTTATCAGGGCCCTACAGGCACACCTGATATGTCCTCTTCACTCTCAAGGGCATGCGGTTCTTCTCAGCCTCTCCACGGCTAATTGTGTCCAGCGAGAGCTTGCGTTTAAGCCATTCGGAGCGTTTTTAAGGACTTTAAGTCAACAAGGCAATTCTGGACTTTTGTGATCACTCCTGTCTCACGTTGTTTTTCTTAGCGGGGTTGTTCTTTTTTAAATTTATACCCTTAGGGAGTCGGATGAGGACAGAGGAGTTTCCACAATGGGCTTGTAATACTGAATAAATAGAAAGGAGTGTTCTTGATAGTGGCAAATAAGAACACTTAGAAGGTTAGAACAGGAAGCAAACAGCACATACATGCTGTTCTGGTCAAAATGATCCTTTTTACAATGTCAATAAAAGTGGAACAATATTATAATATTTCCTCAACCATGAAACTTGATGTGCTTGGATCAATTTATCTAATGAAAAAAGGGGTTTATTTAAAAATCCCATTTATATTACAGAGATTATCTTTTGATTTGAAAGTAACAGGGTGAAATCAAAATGAAAAATGACTCGTGTTGGTTAAATGTGCAACAAGAAGATGCTTTTGGTGTGACATTCCAATCCATCTCTCTAAAACGTAATGCCATAGGCCTACATAACACCTTCATTACTGTTTATATCATCCTACAGAAACATTTATAAAGGCTTATACCAAGTCTTCAGCTGTCAAAAAGGTGGCTTTTGTCCATTTTAACATCAAGCTGATAGAACACCATGTGATCAGTCACCAAGTGACAGGTTTCATCGACATAAGTTTGACATACTGACATACTGTACATTAGAAAATTATAACAAGTGAATCTGTAGCTCAGTCTACTCCCAGTTTTTTTTAGAGTGATGTTAAAATAAATTGGGAAAATGGACCATGATGCTCTGCAATGTCTCCTAAACTAGTCATAAAAACCTGCTTTATAACACCGTTACAGAGTGATGGTTGAGAAATATATATTACACTTTTATACCATATTTCTACATATAACATTTTCATTAATATTTAAGTAACTCCTATGACACTGTAATGACTGTTCTTTTGACTATACCTAAAATTATAAAGAAAACCTATGACAATGTCATGATACAGTTATGTATATATTTTCTGGCCTTAAGTAAAATAAGTTATATGAAACCTACGACCCTGTAATGACAGTTATGACATAATTTAATATATAAAATTGTATAAAATTATAATGAAAACACATGACAATAAGAATCAGAAACACTTTATTGCCTGTGAGTTGTGATCACATGAATTGGTTTTGGTTTGGTGCCAGTGTGCAACGTTAAACAGTACATCATGACATACAGTGTAACAAACAACAACAGATGCAGCAGGATCAGACAGTACAATAACCACAAATTATACAGTGGACAAGACATCAGACAATAGACAATAGACAATAGACACTACCATTACACAGTGACAGGACATAAGGCAAAAGATAGTGTGAATGTGTGTAACATATTGTGTGTGCGACCTGCAGAAAATCCGAGGTGGGAGTTGCTATGGACTGGGGCGGCTGAGGAACTGGATAACGTCTGGAAAGAAACTGTGCCGGTGGCATGTGGTTCGGGAGGTGATGAACCCGTAGCGCTTCTGTGATGGCAGCTTGACAAAGAGGTGGTTGCTTGGATGTTTGGGGTCAGCAGCAATTTTCCCTGATGGTGTACAGGTCCTTCGTTTAGGTGAGTTCACAGCCGAAGATCTTCTCAGCCACTCGCTGCAGTCTGGTCTTGCAGATGGAAGAGGCAGAGGGGAACCAGACTGTAACAGAGGTAGTGAGCACACTTTCTATGATGGCTGAGTCTTTGCTGTATGTTCTTCAGGATGGTGGTTATGTTGTTTGCCTATTTGGTGGATATTTGGTGAGTTGGTGATGGTGGTCCTGAAGAATCTGAAAGACTCAATCTTGGACACAAGCTGAGCCTTGCAGAAGTCAACCAGCATTTCAACCGTCTTGGCAGAATTACACACCATGCTGTAAGACGTAAGAAGGTCTATTTGTCTTCTGTAGGAGATGAGACTCATTACAGCTGTGTGATCCGTGAACTTCGAATGATTTTGATGGAGCTCTCTGTTGTGGTGCAGTGATTGGTGTAAAGGGAGTACACTGTCAATGTAATGACAGTTATGCATATATTTTTTATGACTCTAAAGAAAAAATAAAGAAAAATGTAATTTTACTATGTATAAAGTTATAACGAAATCACATACGATAATGTCATGATGTGGTAATGACAAAAGCTTTATATTTTTCTGGTTTTGTGTTTCCGACATCAGTCAGTTGTCATGCCATCGTGTTCCTGCAGGCTCTGAAAGTTGTCATAACAACAAAAAAATTATATATATACATAAAGCAGTTTTTATGACAGCGGACGCTGGAATAAGGCTTTATAAAGTTTATAGGTTTATATATAGGTTTATGTCAGCTGTCATAGGTGTCATAAACGTGTCATACTGCCCATCCAGTTAGTAAAATTAAGTTAAAATTAGCATATAAAGTTAAAATACATTCCATAATTTTACAATTTTACAGTTGTGTTGCTGTAAAATGTGGCTTGGTTCAATAGGACATATACTGTGTTCAAGGAGAAATGAACACATGCAACACTATTTCTTCCATCTATTAAAAGTATACATGACCTGCGCTAAATATATTCTGCGTCGGAGCACGGAGCTGCTGAAACATTAGAAGCTCGGATTCATTGATTAGGGTCAGTTTTTGGTAACGCATCTTTTTTTCCACCTCGAGATCTCATGCAATATAGACTCGACCAGAGAAGAAGAAGAAGAAGAAGAAGAAGAAGAAGCAGAAGAAGAAGAAGAAGAAGAAGAAGAAGAAGCTGTTATTTCTTTTCATTAAAGTCTGGGTATCAGGATCATCAATGCACCTGAAGGAGGTGAAGGTCCTAAAGATCATTTTTCTTTTTTTTTTTTGGTTAAAACTTGAGCAGAAACCTCATCTAAAAATGGCACTTTGCGCTCAATGGCGGGATGGAGTGGAGGAGGTGGATGGCGGGATGGAGTGGAGGAGGTGGATGGCGGGATGGACTGTCAGCCGGGCCTGGAGGAGAAGCCGATGGTGGAATTGTCCTGTCACTGGATGGATTGACTCATTCTTGCCAGCACACAGGGACCTCTAACAACTACTTGTCTCCTTCTGATTATATCTCCCCCAACAGATTATTGAGTTAGAGACTCCGACTTTGACCTTGGCTAAGTGCTCCGCCGAGTGAGATCTGGGATTTTTTATTTTTTTTTCCTCGCTTGGGTATTAACCCCAGCGCTTCATTTCATTTTATTTCTCCTTACCAGAGTGCTGTTGAATTCTCGAATCTGATTGATCAGTAGATGCTAGATTATCATTTGTGTAGTAAAAACTTACACAGGATGCTTCACATAAACATAAAAAAACCGCATAATCTTCGATATGGTGGAGACGTTTGTTTAACGTTTATGGAAGGAGTCTCCAGTATCAGCGACACAGGAAAGTCTTCAGGACAAAGGAGTTTGTTTTCTTGTTTTTATTAACTTCACAAGAGAAAAAAAACAGAGTCTGGTGAAGGAACGACTATTTATAGCTGCTTATAACAGGAACTAACTTGTTTCCACAATATTAAATGTAACTATAAATGGATAAAAAGTATGACGTAGCATTCTATGCTATTTGATGGTAACAGTAAGTCTGCTGCATCACCCCACTTGTGATGTTGCTGATTATTTTCTTATAACAGCATGACAAATGTTGCTAAAAAAAAAAGATAATATATTAGAACAATCACATTAATATACGTAAACCTGTCAGACTGTCAGTGCTGCTGTTGTAGAAAATTAATCAACACCTTCTGACCAATCAGATTCGAGAATTTAACAGCAAATGAGGAGCAGAGTGGAGCTAAGCACACGTCTTCCTGTGTACGAGCATGTGTCCTTGGAGGAACGAGTGTAGGTAAGTGGCAGATGGTGTTTTAGTGACAGCACTATTGTCTCTGACATTATGCTGAGAGAGACAGAATACAGCCTTCGGAGGCATCCGTCTGTCCAGGAGATATGCGGCTTATCGCTCGTTCTTTAGTTGGCACGTCCTGGAGTTGGCCCTCATCACACGCTTGGCATCTTCCACGAGGGCTGAGATCCAGAAGCTGGGGACAAACGTTGCGTCTCGTCAGTGTCTTTCATAGCTCGGGTCAAAATTACACCTCGTTCGTCGCAGCCTAGCTCTACCGGTGTATCCTTCATTGACGTTATAATCAGCATTTAATCACTGTGCATTGTTCTTGTACAATGGGGCGGCCATTTTAGAATCAGTGACTTTACTGGGGTGGTGGGGCAAAATAATCCGCTAATCTGTAGCCATAGAAAGTGGCTACGCTGTACACTATCCTTACACTGCTAAAAAAAGGCATCTTGGCAAGTGGAAAAATTCAATAAAGTCAAATTTATCAAGTGTTTCCTATTAATTCCTATTTATTTCCTAATTTCAAGCTTGAAATAGTCATGTTCTGTTGTCTAATCAGCTTATATTTAGTGTATTGTAACCTTATAATAGAAATTACTCCATACATTTGACTATATTAAAGATACTTTCACTTGCTAAGATGCCATTTTTTGCAGGGTATCAGACATATAAGGCAAAGACCTACACTGTAATCGTTGCCAGATTGCTATGTATATACTGTATAACGCTACAGGACATGCTGTTACAGGAAAATAATCAACTCTGAGGTGGTAACAGTAAGTCTGCTGCATCACAACACCATGTTGTTGATTATCTTCTTATGTGTCTTACTACAGAAATGTTGTTACTATAGAAACGATTGGCAGCTGCGATAGTGACAGAGCTGCTGTTATAGACAATTAATCAACACCTTCAGACCAATCAGACCCCAGAAATAATTGTAAAACATATTTATATTAAGTACGGTACAATAGTTACAGGTAAACTGTATGTTTCCAGTAACGTAACTGTAACCTTAACGCTTTCGTACATAAATCAAGATTTTTTAGATGGTTTTGTTAATCAAAAATGGCACATGAATTGAAATAAATTTCGAATTCTAACCATCTTTTATTTATGTTGAAAATAAGTAACTCAAGTTCAATTCAATTCAGCTATCTACGCGTAAAGTTAGTCCCGATCCGTTAATTTGATTGGACGAGGAGGAGCGCTGATATATAGTATAACAGCACTGGGACATGGTACTGTGTGTATCACTCTGCTAGTCTGTGTTCGCTAGATAAAATTACAATTCTAGCAGAAGTTCATTACATTTAAACCGTTACTATGGGCTGTCAGTCGGTCTGTTCGTTACCATGGCAACACGCAATCCAGCTATGGTTTCTTTGGGAACTGTTTCACTGACGGAGAAAAGATGAACAAAATATTTGGTCATGTTGTGTCTGAAAAGACAGTTACTCAATATTGATTTCTTATTAATAGAATTGTCGTATAAACTCGTGCTGCTGTACTGAATATCGGAATGGCTGTGATCACCTGTGATTACCTATGATTACCTGAGATCACCTGTGATCACCTGTGGCCTCATGCCTATGGCCGAATCACAGCCGTGCTGATATTCATATATTCATATATTCTGATATTCATATACCAGCACTCTTGTTTATGCGAAATTGCTTAAATAACAGCTACAACTACAACAAAAACAACAACAACAACAATAACAATGTCCATGGCCATGCTTCATACTAGGGCCACCCCTAGCCACCCCTTAGCTCCGCCCATAAGAACATAAAAATTAAAAATGTTTTAACACATTTTTAAAAAAAAAAGAATATGAAAATGGCTGTGGTATAAGAGAAATAAAACACTCCTCAACATGCTGTTTCTGGAAATGAATCAACCAGCACACGCAATCCAGTGCGTGTTTTATTCCGTACTTATCACATCGCTGATCATCGGAATGCGACTCTGAGAGATCTGTTACAAAGGAGGAAGGGTATTTGCACAACACCGGAGGCTCCGTGACTAAAAATACGACTAGTCTCCTAGGTGACTAAGCAAAGTTTTCTCTCTCTCTGAGGCACGAGCGGTTGACTTTAATTTCCCGAACGGCTCGCCTTTCTCAATCTCGGTGTCAAAATAAATAGAGCGCTCACACACTCTTGCTCGAATTCTTTGTCCTCTCCAGTTCTGGCTGCGGGGGCGTTCAGTTTTTCAGATGCCATATTTATAGTTTTATTGCTCATCATGGTGATGTTTTTTGTTTGTTGTCCTTTTTTTTTTGTTCGAGTGTGGCAGTAACCATGGAAACGTGCAATTAAATGAGGGAGTGAAACAGCAGCCAGGGCTGTGTGTGTTTTTGTGTGTGTGTGTGTGTGTGTGTGTGTGAGTTCATTGGATGGAATCCGTTCACGGTCCACCTCACTCAGTAATGTGCTTTATGAATTTCAAAGCAAACATTTAGTGTGGCGTTTTTGCCCTTTTTTTTCTTCATTTTTTTCCCCTTCCTCACAATAACCATGCAGCGCTGTGTGTTTTGAAAGACAAATGTTATTGCATGGCTGCTCGGTGTGTGTGTGTGTGTGTGTGTGTGAGGGGAGACAAGTCAATGAAGGGACGGAGAAAAGACCAGACAGAAGGCTAGAAGGCTAAATATTTCATAAAGGTTGTTTATGATGGAGTTTGTATAACAGATGATGCATAATTGAACAGAGCTTTATTGCCTCGTGCTGCTTTAATATGACCAACATTTATAACGGTTCGAGTCGTTTAAAAGTCCCAGAATTAAAGCATGAAAAATTTACTATATGGTATCCGCGTACAATCACAATCACAGATTTTAGTATTTCACAATATCTGCTGTATCTACTTACTTTACATTAAAGGTGCAGTTTGTGATCTTAGCTAGTAAGTGATATTGATTATTCCCTGTTCACGATTTACCATAAAAAAAAAAATCATGATACACAGTTTAAACGTTCAGAACCGATAGCTTTAAAAAAGACAAGAAAATGAGCATTTCCAGCGTTTCAGGTTTAAGGCGAGTAACAGTATTATCAGCTGTGTAGTCAGGAACTGCTTGCTGGCAGTGGCAATTTTGAAAACACAACAGTACATTTTCGATATAATCCTTTTACAAATCGGTTGTCTAAAGTCCACATGACTGAAAATTTCACTGTTTTAAAGCTACTCAAAGTGTTGAACGTGTTTGAGGAAAGCAAAAAACTAGACTAACTGAAAAGATATTTAAGTTAGCATATTTAATCACATTATTTGTAAAATTCCACACTTTGTTCTACAGTAGGCCTGTTTCAACAAAATCATATTTTTTCTTTTTGACCCAAAAACCTAAAGTGCCAGTTTTGACTAATTTTTAGAATAATTTTTAGAATCTAACTAACTGATGTTTGCTTGTATACTGTATACTTGTCGAATGTTAGCTAAGATGAACACACACTGATACATTTTTATCTCACATTAATTAGCTCCAAACATACTCAATTTCCTGTGACAGAAAGCAAGGAAGTCCCAATCAAGCGCATGTGAAATGGGGAAAGGGGGCGGAGCTTCCATGCAGCGTAAGTTAATATCGCAAGAGTTCCTTCACGTTCATTACACGTGAGATTGTATTTTACGTTCATTACACATGAGATTGTATTTCACGTTCATTACACGTGAGATTGTATTTCACGTTCATTACACGTGAGATTGTATTTCACGTGCACCTTCTTAGTCACTGCTGATGACGTGTTATGAATGTGTGTGAAAAATATCAGCCACAATGGAGCTCAAATCTAGGGGGCGTGTCACTCTGTGTGATCACCTGACCACGACTGTCACTGATTGGCTGCATGAATCTACAATCTGGCAGAGAAAGAAATCAGCCTCACTTCTTGCTTCTTTTTTCTTTTCTTTTCTTTTCTTTTCTTTCTTTCTCCCTCTTCTTTTTCCTTTATCCATAATCCTCTCTTTCTCTGACTGTTCTTTCTTTCATTCCTTGCACTACTATCCCAATCACTCTCTCTCTCTCTTATATGATCCTTTGTCCAATTTTCTGTCTCATTCATCCATTATCTATCTCTGTCTCTGACTGTTCATTCATTCATTCATTCATTCTTTCTTTCTTTCTTTTGCTGCATCTCTCTCTCACCCATCATCTCTCTGTGTCTCTATTCGTCTACATTGCTCCAGTCTCCAAATCACTCTCTCGCTCTCTCTCTCACTCTCTCTCTGCCTCGTGCTCTACCTCTCGCTTTCTTAACCATTCTCTCTCACTCCATCTCTGCCCATTTGATCCTCTCCATTTCTCTTCCTCGTCTTCTCTTCACTCCCTCATTCTCTCTATTCGTTTGCCCTTTTCACCCCCTCTCTCTGACCTATTCACTCTTTTTTTCTCTGGCTCTGTCTCTCTCACTATCCTCACCATCTATCTTTTGCTTTCTCTCACACTCAACCATTCTCTCTCCTTCTGCTCTATCCCTCTTCTTTCTTTCTTTCTTTCTTTCCTCCCATTCTCTTGCTGGATCTCCTAATTAACTAGTCTCTTTCTTTCCTTGTTTCTTTCTGTATCTCTCTTAACTGTTATCTCTCTTTCTTTCTTTCTTTCTTCTTTATATCTTTTTTATTTGTCTCTCTGTTTTATTTCTCTCCTTCTCTACAACTCTCTCTCTCTTAGCCTGATTTGTAAGGTTGTCAGAAGCTTTTGTTGCACTCTCTCTCTCTCTCTCTCTCTCTCTTTGGGAAATGACTGCTTTACTGTGCTCTAATGATCCAGCAACACCTCCAACACGGCAGCTCGGAGATCAGCGAATCCCCTGCCGGGTTTTTTTCATTAGAAACACGGACGAGACACACGAAGAGATTTTAGCTTTTTCTCTGAGCTGAGTGGATGAAGAGCGAAGGCTACTCCTGCTTTATCGATTTGGCTATAAATGTGCGAGCACTAATGTGCTGCAGGATGCCATTTTGATAGATGAGGCTTTATATAAGCTTCACTCGGGAACTCTGTAAAACACTCTGTGCTTCTTGTAGAAGTGAAGGAAGAGCTAGGATAAGATCAGAATTTGAAAATAGTCTTGTTAAAGGGATCATGTTTAGCCTGATCAGAAATATCCGGTAGGCTGAGTGGTGAAGAACTCAGAGAAATCTGTCCTGAGAAGTGAAAAAAGACTTAAAACAGCAAAAAAACAATAAAAAACAAGCAAGACTTCGCGTCATGTATGTGTATATAATGTAGTGTATGCGTTATGAGATATGAGGTGAATGCAATCAGAAGCTCATCAAATCAGAGCATGGGACAGGGTCATGTGACCTGGTTGTAGTCCATGAGGCTGATGGGACATTGAGTTTATCACCGTAACCAGCACTGACCTGACACAAGTCATATTAGCAAGCTTGCCATGTCATAACCCTGAAATTCCAAATATTGGTTCAAAAAAATTCATCCTCGGCTGGCTTTGAGCTGGAGAGTTTGTCCCAGATTTGCTGTGAGATTACATTTTCCTGTACCTCCATCCCATCGTCATTTAGGACACGAGGTAACAGAAGCCTCTCTCCAGCCACCGGCGTCCTGAAGACTTCCTCGGGAAAAATTACCGAAGATCAACCGCCAGCCGAATCAAGGACGACGGATGAGTAATAAATGAAACAATAAGCAAAAGACGAGAAACCAAACAAGCAGCCGGTGATGAGATTAAAATAAGCTAATGGGATGCTAGGCCAGTTCAGAATCGCATTTCTCATCGGATTTGAATATATATTGAGTTTCCGTGTTCTCTATAATCTCTCTATTGACTCATTTTTGTCACAATGGGAAGGCGTAGCTGTGTAATAATGAAGGTTATTATAACCATTGGGTCGATTTGGTCATTTGGTGGTGCTTCCTGTTTGGGTGGAGGCGAGTAATTACGGGAGAGCTGGATAAATAAACGGAGGAAGCACAGGAAGAGTTCGAAGACGCTTGGCATATCATCATCACACTTAATCCTTAACTTCTGGTCTCTTTTAAATGCTTGCATGTATGTATTTATTTACGTATTTATTTATTTATATATTTATTCTGGCTGAAATGATTTAACCTGCTCTGAGACATATTTATATATAACAGCAATATTACAGATCAGATTTTCAGATCATTGTGGAGAAACAATTCAAATTTATTTATTCACACTCATTAAAATGCTTTTCCCCCCGAAACTGTGGCTGAAATGATTGAATCTGCTGCAGGACATGTTTATGTATAACAGATATTATATTTGCATCGTTGTGGGTGAAATAAAAGAATCTTAAAAAAAAAAAGATCTGAGTAATGTACGGTGAATAAATAAATGAAATGAAAAGTGTAGAAAAAATTCAAAGTTTGTTTGTTTATTTAACTGTTATTACATATTTTACATATTTTACAGATATTACCTTCAGGAATGTTTTAAAAAATGTTGTAAAAATTATAAAAATTATAAAATTATAATTATCAAATTATAAAATTATAAAAATAATTATAAAATTGCAAATATTATGTTATAAAAAGAAAAAACAATTTTAGTGATTTAGTGTTTATTTCCATCTCTCTTTCTTTCTTTCTTTCTTTCTTTCTATAGCTGTCTTAACCACTCTTTCTTTCTTTCTTTCTTTCTTTCTAATTGTAAATGTATATAGTAAGTTTTATCCATTTATAGTTTCATTTAATGTTGAAAGAAAAAAAACAATTTTAGTGATTTAGTGTTTATTTCCATCTTCTTTCTTTCTTTCTTTCTTTCTTTCTTTCTTTCTTTCTGTAGCTGCCTTAACCACTCTTTCTTTCTTTCTTTCTTTCCTTCTTTCTAATTGTAAATGTATACAGTACATTTTATCCATTTATAGTTACATTTAATATTGTGGAACATCTCTGAACCAGGTTAGTTCCTGTTCTCACGTATGTAATAGGAGCTATAAACAGTCGTTCCCTCACCATCCTCTCTTTTTTCTCTCTTGTGAAGCTAATAAGACAAAAAAAAACTAAAACTGGAGACTCCTTCCATAAACGTGACATAAACGTCTCCTTACAGAAAACTTAAAAACGTCTGCTGTACAAGTCCCTGCGAATGAGCTCTTACGATAGAAACGATAACTTATTAAAATAAGCGCGTTAATTTCAACAGAGCTGCTGTTATAGAAAATGAATTAACACCTTCTGACCAATCAGAATCGAGAATTCCATAACTCTGTGATATAATAGCACAATCATTTACAGCCCCGGTTTTATCAACTTTGACACACATCTTTGTGGCAGCTTATCTGCACTAGTAAGCGTACGAGAGCTCTGGGATGTAATTGTCAGGCATCGTGTTGCATCATTTGCACCAGAAAGCGATTAAGAATGTGCGAAGCGGGTGAACATCAGCCTGGCAGACAACAGCAAGATGTCTTCTGCTTGTAAAAAATGGGAAAGGAATAATCCCATTAGTGGGCACAGAGATGACACTGCGCAGACAAATGACACGTCGCCAATTTTCATTCAGGTAAAACACGAAAGCCTGCACATGCGAGAGCCACAGGAAGACAACGCCATTACTGATATTGTGCTGCAGGTTCATAAATAACCATAAATATTCCTGGGACAGAGGTCTAATCCACTCTCTTCCTCTTCCTGTTCCTCTCTGCTCACGGTTACATGTCATGTGGTAACACTCAGAACCCTACAGAACCCTATTCTTTTGTATAATGTAGACTCAACCCAAGACACACACACATAAGCACACCTGAAGCAACTGAGAGTGTGTTTGGCCTATTCGCTTGAAAATAAAGGTGCCAGAAGAAGGTTCTTTTAGAGTGATATCATGTTTATTTGTTGGATCTAAAAGTCATTCATTCGTTCATCTTCAGTAAACACTTTATCCTGGTCAGGGTCCCGGTGGATCCGGAGTCTATTCTGGGAACACTGTGTGTGAGGTCTGAGTACACTCCGGAAGGGACACCTGTCTATCACAGGGCAGCCACACACACACACACATTCACACACACATTCACACACAGGGGCAATTTGGAGAAACCAGTCGACCTACTGGTATGTTTTCAGGAGGTGAGAGGAAACCGGAGAACCTGGAGGAAACCCATACTGACATGAGAAGAACACGTGAAACACCACACAGACAGTGACCTGGGCTCAGGTTCGAAGCGGAGACACTGGAGCTGTGAGGCGGCAATGCTACCCTCTACCAAAGAAAACAAGTAGAAAACAATATAAAAAATTTAAAGTAAATAAAAATTAAATAAATGTACCCAAAAAACGTTGTGTAGAGCTATGCGATATAAGAACTTTTGATGAATCTTAAAGTGAACAAGCAAACAAGCAAAAACAACAAGCGAACAAACACACACACACACACACACACATATAGGTATATATGTATACATATATGTATGAAGATTCTCTAGAGCAATGCCATACAACAACCATTGCTTCTTGTTTCCTAAAGAGTCTATTGATTGCTGGATTTTAAACTGAACAAACAGACAAGCAAACAAACAAACAATCAATGTTCTGGAAAAGGTTCTTTAGAGCAAAGCCATAGAAAAACCATTATATTTTTGTTTCCTAAAGAACTTTTTGGATGAAGGATCCTAAACAAAAAAACAATCAAACAAAATGACTAAAGGATTGAACAAATGAAAAATATTCAGACAAAAAACCCAGACAAACAAACAAACAAACAATGTTTAAAGGTGTTAGAAAAGATTCTTTACAACAATGTCATGGATCTTAAATGCACTTGATCTTGAATTTGATCTTGAACAAACAAACAAACAAACAAACAAACAAGTTCTAAATGCTCCAGAGAAGGTTCTTTAGTGCAATGCCATAGAAAAACCATTCTTTTTGGTTTCCTAAAGAATTTTCAATGATGGATCCTACAGAAAACAAACAAACAAACAAACAAAAATACTGGTATGAATGAATGATATTCAAGCAAAAAACAAACAAAGAAACAAGCAAAGAAACCAACCAACCAACAAACAAACAAACATAATTATGGTACAAATCTTTTTTTGTTGGTTTTCTAAAAAACCTTTTGGGTGATGGATCTTAAATATAAACAAACAAACAAACAAACATACAAACAAACAAACAAATAAACAAATTTATATCACTCATATTTATTTATAAATAAATATTGCCATTACACTGAAGGCTTTTTATGGAGGAAAATGATTTAGTTTCTCGTAGAATTTTTTTTTCTACAGTTTTTGTTTTTAATCTAAATTAGTTTTTTAAGGAACCAAAAACCCCTTTATGTTTAAGGGTGTATACCATCACATCCTGTCCTGTTGTGTCACTGTAATAAAATATCCCAGTGATTAATGATTACATTCATGTTTATGATGCTTTATATGATGCATGCAATCCATTTTAAAATCAGGCCTCACACACCCTCACCCTGTCTCACTGTCACACATCCAGTGATGCATCTGACGTCAATCATGTGTAGACTCCTAGAAATTTCTAATGACGCACTGGAATTAAGGAACGAGGCACGACGATGGAGAGGACAAGCCTTTAATTTAAGCCTGTGTGAAAAAAAGTCCTAATAAACACGGGCTGGCGTTAAGAAATTGGAACGTCAGGACAGGACGGAATTATATTAAAACGCGGTGTCTCGCGGCACTTCGGGAGCAGCGGGGATGTAGTTACACAGAGGTCACTGATGACAAGTCCTTTACCGCCTGGGCCGCTGCTAACCCAATTTATGTAGACTGTCACCAGGATTGTACAGCGGTGGCTGGCAATAGCGCTGCTCTGCACTGGGCTGACGTTACTGAGGATGAAAAAATAAAAACCCAAAAATGATATGTTCTTGACATGTTGTTGCCAGGTGTCATGGCTGCCGAGGACTAAAACCTTTCAAGTTCTCAGCTTATGGTGGAGCAGAGCTTTAAATGAGCACGAGGGGTGAAATCATAGTTCACTCCGTGTAACCTGCGATGCAAAAACAGAAGAATACGAAGACGGAGATGACAGGAGCGATGACCTTTCACATACACATGCATTAACAGCATGCTTACGCATTTTAGCTCTACGTTCACACTTGTATCGCTTGTAGTTTCTCTCCTGTGGACTTGTAGCGACCGCTGATGTCATTTGTGTCGTTGTAGCTATATGTAGTGTAACTAGTGATATACAAGTTGTAAAAACAACACAATCAGTGTGAAATCGGTTGTCTGATTTACAGTTTATGTGCTCTAGCTAGCTGTACTAGCTATGTACACTCATCTACTCTCTCAGAGTCATCTACGATCTCTGCTCCTTCCTTCCAAGCTTTATTTTTCTTCGTAACGTCTCTACACACATTCAATGATGGGATAAGATGAAACAACGGTTATACATTTTTCTTCCATTTTGTGAATAGGAACTAATTGCAGGTAGGAACTGAAGAAATGTCGCACCACACAGTCCGAGGATTCATCCGAGCCAATCATTTGGATTTTTTTGATTTACAGTGTAATAACTAGTTTGCACAGATTTGCGAAAATCTCCGTTCAAACGGTTGCCGCTGTAGCTAAAATGTAGCTAAAATGGCGGCTCTGTGTCGTGGAAGACGAACGTTCTGATCTGTCGCTTTGTTGCTCATTGTTAGAATGATTTTTTGCTCTGTATTGTGTTGAATAGCTTTTATTTTAAATAAGAATATTAAATATTACATTAATTCAGCAAGTATATAAATATTCATTGTTTGCATGTGTTCACAAAAATGGAGCATAAAATGGTGACAACAGCCATTTTACAAAGAAAGGTGCAACACATGCAGTGTAGAAAGTGCAATTTCAAAACAGCGGGAGGTAACTTTCAAACTGTAATTAAGAAAATTAATGCTGAATTATCACAGAAATCCTGCAAATAAGTGACATACCCAATTGCACAAAGAAAAATCATCCATCGTAATCTCACGCTGAAAAGTCGACACACGTCGGTGTGCACGACAGGACGCCATTTTGTTGGATGCTCATTTGATCAATGAATTAGCATTAATTAATGAATACTTACATTATGAGTTGTTCAGAATTGCTGTCACAAAATGCTGGAGTCATACGCAGAGTGAAAACCACGCCCAAGGAGACGCTTAGCAGCTAAACACTAAGGAACACTGAGGGACACTAAGGGACACTAAGGGTGCGTCTCAATCAGCTCCCAGCTCCCTAGGTGGTCCACGAGTTCGGGCGCTGGTAAGGACCCTGGCTCACTACACATTGGGACGCTAATGACACAATTTCTATGTACTCGCGTTGTAAAACGTCACCACTGGCATTTATCAACAACAGGCAGGACCGATATCTTTCTGACATTATGTCATATCAATTTGTTAGCTTAATCACATGCGTTTCTGTCACGGTGCTTCAAGCAGGATCGTAGGCTAGCTAGCGGATTTTAGGCTAGCTAGTGATTTTATTAAATCATTAAACACTTAAAAGCCATTAGACTCAAACAAACCGTATACAGAACGTCAAATAAAGTTAAAAATCACTAATGTAAGTCATCATCTGAGAGCTACGACAACGACAACAAGCTACTTATGTTTGTAGACATTGGCTGAGATTTCGTAAGCCATTTTTTTCAGATAATATGACATCATTTCCAGTAAGGGAACATAGTGAGCATCGATGCTCCCTGGTTGTTGTGGTGCATTGTGGGATTTTTTAGGGAGCAAACTTTCCATTGGAAGGATTTTGCGATCGAGACAGCCCTTAAAATGGCCGCCTCCCTGATCAGCGCCCTGATAAACTGAACTATAGAGCTGACTGAAACGCAGCCTAAGAACCTGGGGACACTAATCAAGGGGGAAACACAAAACAGGTGAGTGCAATCAAGCAGGCATGTGACATGGTCCTGTGCTTCTGATGGGGCTGATGGGTAATGCAGTCCAGGGCTGCTGAAACCTGCGCTGACTCGGTGAGTTGCACGTGCTACAACTTTCTGTGTTAAAAAAATGTCCTAGAGATGAGAGTACAAAACATAACTTGACCCAAAAGTTGAACTCCAGGCACGTGAGCACCCCACTTACATTTCTGTCAATCAATCATTACCTCTGATTATTATTATTAATTACTTTAGGAGTTTGAAAGTCGCCGCCATTTTTTTTTAAAGAAAAGTTGCACGTGCTAAGAGTAAAAAACGTCATGCAAATAATTCACGTAGTCTCGCGCCCAAAAGTCGAAATTGTGTTGGGGGGGGGCGGGGCGTGGTGTGAGGCGTAATGGCGCGCGCACTCCAGAGTGACACACGCGCTCATTTGCATCGGCGGCACGTGGCTACGCACCGGCGACCGCCCGCTCGCGCCTCTCTCTCCCTCTCACATTCTCTCTCTCTTTTTATTTCTATCTTTCACTCTCCATCGCCGCGCGCGCAAATCCGCGTTCACCTCCGCCGCCGCCTCCGAGAAAAAGACCAGGGAGCCACTTTCTGCTCCTCGCGCCTTTTTTTTTTTTTCTTTTAATTTACCCC
>CM040466.1:23956409-23969656 GCA_022758105.1 Pangasianodon gigas
CTTCATCACACCGCCCCGTCATTGATTATTTTCGCAAAACAGCACGACGCAGAGTGTTTTATTCCTTACATATTGACTAGCAAGGTGTCAGTAAGACAGCATTTCTTATATCTTTCTGGTCTATCTATTATGGCTGGTCATGTGACCTTCCAGGCCACCATGTTCACCTGGAAATTCTACAAATAATAATAAAGTAACCATAAAATGAATAAATAGAATAAATTATTCATAGTGAATTGGGTAAAGCAGGGAATTGTAAAAGCAGACTAAATTTTGCTCTGAATGTGTAGAATTTGGTCTTTTTTTGGAACCAGGATTACTTTTATAGAGAGAGCGATTTGCGTATAGCGCATGAATACGACAAACCCTACAACACTACTTTTTACTCCAGGATTGAAAAGTGGATAAAACTCTCTAACAGTTTTGGAAAGCTGTTTTCTTACATCTCTATCATCTTCACACCTTTATTGTTCTATTTTAAGGTAACATACTTCCTGTATGGGCGGAGTTTAACAAGTAGCCTTATAAATAACTTTGAGGTAAACAGGGTTTCCGGTTTTTCTTTTCTCAGTGCAGGGAGACGGATAGAGATTCTCAGTGCTCTGTGGATAGAGATTCAGCTGAAGAAAAAAAAAAAGAACATTGGCGAATCCCTTTAATAGTGGTGTAATTAGTGATGTCCTCTGTACATTATGCTGTAATTATCTTTACCGATTTCAATCAATAGGAACTTTGTAAAAAGACTGAGACGTATAAATGTTTAACTGATGACCTCCACGCTGGAAACCTTTGGGCCATTTCTCGCTGAGCTGGTACTGCAGAATATAGATAACATGTCAGATTTCTTCAGCGGAAGGTCCGTCAGCGATTCACGCCTCATTTTAATATCAATTCAATAAGCATGTGATGAATATTATAATCGAGCTTCGGGTGCTGTCCAGTCTGATTCTGCGAAAGCTGCATCCTGATGAAGAACACGCTGTGCAAGTCTGAAAAAAACAAAAAAAACAATGGCGCATATTTTACTTAACGACTCAGTGTTTTGTGTTCCAATTATTTGAAATTGTGCGATATTTCACAGAGGGAAGATCAGAAAGAAGTCAACTTCTACGCATTTTATAGCGTATCTGAGTATGCTAGTACAATTATAGTACAATAGGTGTTTTGAACTCTACGATATTAACTGACGCCAGTGGAAGCCCCGCCCCCTTTTCCTCGCATCTCGATTTTCCCACTCGAAAAACGCATCCTCGCTTGCCATCACTGTAAATGGAGAATGTTCTGAGTTCATTCATGTGAAATTGAAGCAACATACGTTCGACTTAGCTAACGTTAGACAAGTATGTAGCTATCGTCAGTTCACTATATTTATTATGGATGAAATTTTGGTTAAAAATAGACAAAGATGGCACTTGAAAGAAAAAAAAAGAATTAAATAGGTCGACAATGAAGTGGCAAATCGTACACTTTACAAATAATTGTAATGATAATTTGAGAATTTATTAAAACCGCTGTTTTCTATACACATCGTGGTAGAAACTGGAGCGTTGGGGAAAAAAAGCTGTGTGTTTTAGTTAAAATGTAGAGACTAGAAGCACACTTTCTTAATAACTATTGATTTTCCTAGAATAAGAAGAGAGAAAGTGAACTTTTCTACTGCAAACTTTTCTAGTGTCTACATCTTATCTAAAACAGATGAGTGGCAGCTTTTTCCCCCCCAGATGCCTGGTGGTTACCTTAAACCCCGGTTTATAAACACACACACACACACACACACACACTCTGTTTCTCCCTCAGAGCCTTCCTTAAAGTGAAAAATTTGGAGACTCTTGATAGGAATTAATTTGCTCAGAACACTATTCTCATGCATGAGAAGTGTATAATTGGCTTTTGAAGTTACAGAGGGCTTTTTGTCAAGTTTTCAACAACACCCTGCCTAATAAGTTTAGTTTTAATAACTTGTAGGAGTGTGTCCGCGCTAATTGCTTGCTTATTTTGTCACGGCGGTGTGTGGGGGCTGATTTCCAAGCAGACGCCGAACGTGTTCGTGGGAAAGAAAATCATTTAAATGAGCTTTTTTGTTTCCCGGCTGGACCAGCGAGGGTCATTCTGGATGCGGCGCTCAATTTGTCTGAAAAATTCGGCTAATTTGGAATCGAAAGCATGCGAGATCTTGTTATCAGAACGTACGCGGCCTAGAAAAGCCGAGCCGCCTGATAAGCTTGTGATTTATGGCCGTGATCCCAAAGGTCATGCAAGAAGTTTAGGTTCAAAAAGCAAGTGCGCGTTCATCGCAGTTCTTCACCATCCTCGCTTGTTAAAGCCGTCTAGTTTAATCAATACGTGTGTTTTTACCGAATATGTGAATGGAGTGCTTAACAGCCACGCGCAGTCACCAGAGAAGCCGTTCCCCGGAATGTTCTAGTGCATCTAAACCCTGATGGAAAAGGATTTCAGGATAATCACGTTCTTTAAAGAAAAAAAAAATCCCAAAGCTGTAAAACACGTTTAACTCGTCTTAATTGCATTGCTCAGGCCACTAGTGCTTTTTACTTCCTCCATCGTATTAACACGGCACCCTCCGAAGATCTCACGCTGACTTAAATGACAGTCGACATTTCGAAAGTAATTCAGATTATGATCACAGCAGCGAGGCACGTCATCTCCATAACAGTCATAAAAGAAGAGAATTGATTTGTTTTTTATTGTTGTTGTTTTTTTTCAAACATGAATTTGCTCTACAGCAACTGGAACACTGGCTGGTTTTCTCTCTGAAAAGCCTATAAAGCTTACGTGCATAAATATAAATAAATAGTAGTGCACACGTTAAAATTAAGTGTCACACTTGTCATTTGACAAATGACAAATTTCCAGAACGATTAACGATAACAACAACGATAACAGAAGACCAGTGAAACTGTCACACTTACCATTTTTCTTTATTTTGTAACCCGTTATTTGACTCCTGCGTCATAAAACCGACATAATCAACTCATAAACCTGTCACTGAAGATTTAATATGATGTCATGTATTACATTTAGTGATATTTATCCATATAAGAGTGTCATTTTACATGCATTACAGCATGGTTTCTAAGTTATAAGTAGTGCTCATAACATATCATATACAGTGCATTATGAGAAGATTATAATGTATTATAAGCACTACTTACAATGCATTCTTTTAACACTGAATAAATGCACTGTAAACAAACTGTAAATGTATTTGTAAGTCATTATACATATGGCATTCATAGAAACTGTTACCATTTTGTTTCATAATTATGAATCAAATCTTATTTTATAATCTAGGAGAAAAGTATAATTAACTCCGCCCCAATCCCAACCTGAACCTTAACCCTTCTTACTTATGAATTTGTATTGAAAGTTTTTCATATTCTCAATAATGAGATATAAATTATGTAAGGAATAAAACACTCCGTGTTGTCCTGTTGTAGGAAAATAATCAACAACAGAGGGGTGTGATGAATCGGCATTGCTGTTACTACTCCATAGTTGATTGTTTTCCTCTAACAGCATGTCCTGAAGTGTTTTATCCCTCTTATAACACAGAAATTTGCCATGGTTTTTCAATTTTTTATTCATTAAAGAATGATGTCATACTTTTTATCTGTTTATAGTTACATTTAAAGTCCGCCAAACAAGTTATCACTTATGTTATAGCAGCTATAAACAGTCGTTCCTTCACCAGCTCCTTTTTTTTTTTCTCTTTCTCAAAGCTAAAAAAAAAAAAATAACCACAACTCGTCATTTCGGAAAGCTTTACAGCTTTACCTTTGACTATTACAAAGCGCTGACACTGGAGACTCCTTCCCTAAAATGAAAGAGATAAAGCATTCATGTGGAGCCTTCACAATACCAGTCCCTATGAGCGAGCAGTTACTATAGAAACCATAGTGCATTAGAGTGACCAATCAGAGTCGTTTGTGAAGAATAACCCGTATAGCTTGAAAGGCTAAGAATCAAGAATGAAGTCTATCACGTCCACCGTCAGTGCGACATAAGCACTTCGCCGCTGGTGGCTTCATTAACATCAGTGTCAATTAGTGGCCTGATTACACATAAATCCATTAGCTGCTCGCGTCCATCACAGTGTATGGGTTAGATGTAGGAGGGCTGCTCGTGTCGTTCCTAATAGCCGTCAAGAACGCCTAGTCGACTCGGAGGTGCGGTTTTTTTTTGTTTTTTTTTCAGGATCCTCGGTGACGCTGATGGGCACAGAGATAATTCGAAGTGATCTCGCGCAGCACGGCTTTGTCTTGGCTTTAGCTCTCACACAGCTCTAAATCGCTCCAGGCTTTAACACAGCACTATATGAGGTCTTACTCATAGGTCAGATGACTCATTGCCTTACCTTTTTTCTCCTTTTTTTAACACTGTAATATTGTTAAAACCTTTTTCTGTCTTTTTTTTTTTTTTTTTCACTTGACACATCCACTCAGTCATCCAGGAGCTGCTCTGGATATTATATATTATATTCGAGATCCAGAAACTGAAATGTAATGCTGATGCAACTTTTTGGATTTTATTTTCCATAATTATTGCACTCCCTATCAAATTCAGTGACGCAAATTTAGAGAAGGCTTTACTGAACTCCAGAATCAGCACTCCTCGGATTTTCAGCCCCCTCCTTCTTCCCTTTTTCTGCCACCGTCCTTTTTTTTTTCCTCCCTTAAACGCTGACTTTTCACCCGCAACGTGCCAATTATTTCACGCTGTCTCCTGCCGCCGTGCCATCACTCCTTATCGCAAATGGAAGGAAAAGTCTTGGGCCGGTTATCAAAATGCTAATGTGCTCGAGAGGAAACATTAGTCTTCTCCGGTAAGATATTATTAAATGCAGCCCACTTAATCTTGTTAAAAAAAAAAAAAAGAAAAAAAAGTGGCACTATCTCTAGCGGATTGCCAGATGTTTTACGCTTTGGCCGTGCCATCTTCGAGGTGGCAGGAGGTGAGTGATACAGAATGAAAATGGCATTTTCTCTTTAATTAATGTTACTTAAATCTGGAAAACAAACCGAAAAACAATCTTCCAGTGGACCGATATAGGCTTGCTTCACTGGCATTAGCAGCAGAAAGATTTTTTTTTAAAAAAGGTTAAAGATGCAGCTTTAGTCTAAAGACTTTGGATATTTTTTTGACTATTTTATTGTCTTTTACCAGGAAATATCCACTCGATATTAAATTTCATCCTTGTCTTCATTTAGTACTCATATACGGAGCTTCTGAGGTGATAGTGTGGTTATTTTTTAATAAGCTGATCCCATAAGAGACTTGTTAAATTTCTCATGATCTATTTTTTTTAGCCTTAAAATATATAATTTGTGGGAAATATTGTATTTTAAAATGAGTGAGACGCTGAGAAATGAATAGAATTAGATCCTCATGGCCACAGGAACCTTATATTACATTTCATTCTTGATTTGATGCCATTATCCCACTGCACCAAAAGGCCATAATAGTAATAATAATAATAAAATGGAGACCATGTATAACCTTATTTTGCAGGCTCTCATTTCATTATCTATGTATCTGAGAGTGCCTATAACGTGTTGTATACTCATCATCATGATTTTGTTCTCCTCTAGAGGATCTTCAGTAAAATATGAATAAGCTATATGTGTTTATTGGTCGTTGTCGTTAATTATCCACTGTAAGAGTGATCAAAGTGAAAAATTCAAAGTAGCATTAAAAGGTTAAATGTATTATGAGTTTTTTGTTTGTTTGTTTTTTGGATTTTTTCTGTGAATGAAGGTTCCCTTAATAAGGTTTGCTTATTGCTGATTCGAATGAAGTTTTATTTGTAGGATATTGCTAATGAATTAATGAGCATCAAATTTTATACTGCAGGCCATGTCTTTTTTAAAAAAAACATAACCACCGTGTCAGTGTCATTCATGTCAGCGACTTTGTTCTCGTGAATATTTGTATTTTGTAACAGTGTCATGACACCCGTGACACACATTTGTAAATGTCATGACGTCATAACGACAGAGGAATGTATAATTTCTCCAAAAGTTTCTCAGTCATTTTAATTTCGTATTTCAAATCAAGATATTTATGAACATGTAGGACACTCATGATATGACACTGTTACAACCCGGTTATGTCTTGACACCATAATGACACTTATTTCTGTTTGCTTCTGATGTTTGACATGATACATCATTGCTGTTATATGTAATAATAGACATACCATTTGTCATGACGTTCTAACGTCATCATGTCATAACCCAACCTTATGTCAACAAAAAATTGTCACTTAAATGTTATGTCACAATGACACCAGCTGACACGGACGTCGAAACTGACAGAAGCAGACTTATTATTAACACATTAACATGCATGTGCGGCTCTGTGTGATGCATTTACAGCGTACTTAGTAACTTCCTGGTCAAGGTCACGGTGGTTTAAATTAGGCTACTACTTTCTTTATATTTTGGAGAAATAAATTTGTGCTGTGCGATCAGGATGACAGAAAAAAAACAGTCCTGTATTTGAGACCAGTTATGAACTGGAGTGATGTAGCTGAGGTTGAGGAACTCTCAGAGCCAGAATTTCCACACAAGAAAGAAAAAAAGACTATTTTGGTTTTTGCCCACTTTTGGTTTAATTTGAATACAGATAGTGCTATTGTGTTACACTGGTACTAAGAAGAGAACTTGTCCTATTTGTTTTGCACTAAAATAGAAGCAGCTTCATATTCTCATAACGTGATTAGTAGCTCTGCAACATATGTGATACAGTGAGGCATTCATTATCAAATTGGCCTCCACCTTCACAACTTGGCACTGCACCAGACTGGGATTTGGCTGCGTGATGTAAACATTATTCAGACAGCAGAATGACCTTTGATTAAACCTCTCCCTTGGCTTTGCAGTTTAGACCGCTGGCTCGCAGGATTACCAGGAATTATGCAGATGATGTTTCTGAAGCCAAGGCGTGTTTTCCGCTTTAGAAAGAATCTCATCACTGAGGCGCTGTGAATAGGTCAACGTTTCCATGTCCTGATTGACATCTCAGGATGAGGAACATCTTGAAGTCTTGGCAGCGAGAACTTTTAGATATTTAAGAGAACTTAAATATCTGCCAGGGAGCAGATGTTAGCTTCCCCAGGTTTATTGCTCGAAACGCTGTTTTTATGACCGTCTCGGCTGCTGCAGATCATAACCTAATGTCTCAGACGTACTCCAGCGTTCCTCCACCAAGCCGTTCATCTCCAGTCCCACCAGAATTCATCCCATCTGCCCGAAAGAAGCTGTCAGCTTTATTGTTCGCCACAAAGCAGCTCTTTCTCCAGCACATCACTCACATTTGCAGCGTTAGTTTTTCCTCATGAGGGTGTTTTCCTCTTACGTCCTTAAAACCCAGGTGGGACGGCAGAGGACAGCCGGTGAACCTTCCGAGCCGAGATTCTCTTTCCCTCATAGCGTTTTATGATGTCTTCTAAATGGGCTTCTTCTTCACAGAGATTTGGCCGCCCGAATCTCTCTTTTCGCTCATCGTGCACGTCAATGTTCTGATGTTTATTTATCCGCGAGCGAAGCGGCCCTTTGCCAGACGGAATTGGCAGCACAAATGTTACACAACCTGTGACAACTCGGAGGGCCATGTTTGCTCTGAATATCAATATGCGCAATACATCAACGCATAAAGCAACACATGGCGAAGTAAACAGAAACACACTGCATCTGAGAGATAGGGATGATAATCCTGACATGGGGTTGCGGATGGGAAATATGGTGCCTCTGCTGCAAAAATGGAAAAAAATGCACAGGATATATTAAGCTATTCACATGCTAGCTTAAGCCGTGCATGATTTTGCAGCATAAAATTGTTATATGCATATATTACATTATATATAGCTTGGAACATGAACCTTGCATCATAACACATCATAAACATGTCATGGCACATATAGCTGCTATAATGTTTAATGTCTTGCTTTAGTTATCCTCTGCTTTATTATAGATGTTATGCCATGTATGTCATGACAATTGTTATAACACTTGTATGAATACAATAAGTGATACATTCACTATAACCACATTAAGAAATTTTACTTACCATACGTAATGTTGTAAACAGTTCTCCAGTGCTAGCTTCATTAAAGGCTCATCATGACATTGACATGACATGTGTGCTCATTAGCACACTATTAGAGGTAAAGCCCAATAAAGTGTCATGTTATTTTCTAATATTGAGATGCTTCCGGAAAGGTTGTCATTGTCATTGCTATGCACCAGTGTGTATTAAATAATAAAGCACCTATACTATAACATACTAGCAAAAAATGAACATGTGACATAAGCAGTCATGACATCATTATGACAATTATATGGCCTTTTTATATCACTGGACATAAAAAAAAACTGTCATGGCAAGTCATTAAAGCTTATGACATCTTCCATAACATGTTTATGACATGTTTTATGATGCCAGGTTTAAAGATAATAACCTACATTGGGCTTTCATGACACATTCATTAGAATGACATAAATCTTTTATAAAGCACTTCAGCAGGATTGATAAAGGGTTTATGGCAAAACTTGTGAGGCGACTTTGTATCTTTTTTACTACGTTTATATGTTTTGGAATGTTTAATGTTATGGAACGTTTATGAAACATGTTACTTCCTGTTATAACTTGCGTTATAGCAGTTATAACGTAAAGAAAAGCATTACCTCAGACTGCTCCAAAGCACCGACACTGGAGACTCCTTACATAAACGTTAAGTAATCAGAATCGAGAATTTAACAGTGCCGATGTATAAATGAGATTTCTGCCCAGATCATGGATGTGCCATGAAGGCCATATTTCTTATCGATTTTCTTTTTCTCTGTTCTCCGAAAAAAATTCAGATTCTACCCCAGAAGAGATTTTGTTTCAGGTGGGATTGCAATTAGCTCCTGAATGTTGATGTGTGTTTCCTATATAAAATAAAGCGCTCTTTCTTTTCCGTCCTATCTGAAACTCTTTCTGTCTCTCGTGGACGGCGAGGCAGCTGCAGAACGCTTTTCATTTCCAAACTACAGTTAATGAGGCTTTGTAACGGCCCGTGGAGATAGCTGCGTTCTTTCTCTCCAAGGTGCGCTTTAATTGCATTCTCCTGACTCGGTGACGAGCTTCCCCATCATGGTGGGTTGCTCTCCATCGAGACTCGAGTATTCAATATGTGGAACTGTAGCAGCTGTCGTTGCTTTTTTTTTTTTCTTTTTGTTAAAAATAAACACCTCTCATCAAGGAAGATGCACAAATTGCCGGTTTCAATAGACATCAGTCTGATTCAGATTCAGCAAACACTACAGAGGTCTGTTTTTTTTTTTTTTTTTTTTTTCCAGTCTTGAGCACTGACCGAGAAGCCAGTTCCAGACAGAAAATGCCTCCTAATTGGCCTCTGTAAACCTGGACAGCATGAAATAAAATCAATGTCGTCCCTGGGGTGATTTTTTTTTTTTTCGTGGGGCAAAATAACAACCTTGTGATAGCTAACTTCAAACCCGACGAAAGAAGCACCTCTTTCAGGCTCTTCCTTTACCACACCTTCCTTTATTTGTACTGTTTTCATTTTTACTTTTTTTTTTTGACTTCACGTGACCTTCAAACTCAAAACAAAACACAAAAAAAACACTCCTAATTGGCTTCCATAAACTACCTGGACGGCGTGAGACAAAAATCAATTTCCTCCCGCAGGATGATTTTTTTTTTTTTTCTTGGGAGGGCGGGAAAAATGGCAACCTCCTGGCAGAGAACTATTTTTTTTTAAAAGGTCACTATCAACAAACTAGTGTCACATTGATGTATTGTAAGGAGTGCACACGCTACGGGTGCTCTAATACGGAGCTCAGCGACTGCCTCGCTTCCTCTCGTTGCAGCTCAGTGCACATGCAGTGCCTTTATAAATGGAGATTAATAATGTCATCTGCGGCAGGTAGTTTACAGGAAGCCATTTCCTCCCCTCCCCGTTAGACAACACCAACAGAGAATATCAGCCCTTCTGTTCGGGTCAAAATGACCCATTTTCAATTTAGCCCGAGCCTTTCTTGTCTTACTGTTTGACTTCCTATTGTTGGAATGGATATGGAATCACTCAGAACGGTCTTACAGTAGGGGGCGCTGTACTGGAGAACACCGGCACTATGTACATCAATGTTAAATAGTCAGATTTCACAACTTAGGTCCAAAGGCTACATTAATATTTACGCTGGAAAAGTTCCTCGTATTCAGAGTCGGGTTATGCACCTAAACAATTTTCTGTGTTCCCCAATCAGGTTATTAGAATAATTAAACCTATGCTTAGTTGTCTCCGAGGTTGCCAGATTTTTCTTGACGGTGTTTTTCAGTAATGTCTAGACCACCATTTTGAAACACAGTCTCAATCCGGGATAGAAAATGCGGACTGAAGACTTAAAATAGCGTTGTTGTTTTTTTCTTTGCTGATGGCAAGCATTGAAATGATCTAACAGGGGTTGAGTATATTGCCAATTTTTTGCTGCATGAATCGTTCTAGTTGTTATCATCACATTAATCACTGCAAAGTTGGTTTAATTTAACAAAATGGCTTCCACACTCATTGTTCACCAGCATGAATAAAATAGCACTTGATCCAGCACGTGCGATTATTTTGCATTTTAGGTTTTTGATATCCTTCTCTGACAGGTCTTAATGAAATCATGAGCTACTAAATCAAGGTCATGAAATCATAACGTGGGTGTAGGTTGTCATTAGCTACAGCAGCCCATAATATAGGATGTGTTTGACTAACTTAGTCATGTTACAGCTAGCGTGAAACTCCTTAAATTTGTCAATACCATAACAGTACCAAAACTCCGATGGAAAGGATCAGATTTCTACTACACCTCATCTAGACGCCAGAATAAAATCCCCTTTAAAGATAATCAATTACGATATTTAAGTCATTCCTTTTTTACATCGAGAATAAACAGAATGCAAAGCATTCACGCAATAAGAATATCATTTATATGTATTAAAATTGTACCAGTTTCAAAATCGTAAAAGAAATTTATTTCAAAGGCTTCAACTAGTCGCCAAAGTTAATCCCGTTTTTGAGAATTTATTCTGAAATATGAAGAAACATTGCTAAAAACATTGACTTTCTTTTATTTAAAAAAAAAACAAACAGAGAAAGCATGGTTACAAAATCATGACAAAACACTTTGACGTTAACTAAAATAATAGCTAAATCAGAATAATGTGTAACTGACATACTCATCTGTTTTAGGAAAACGTTTTTGTTGATACAGGAGATCGGATTTCTACTACACCTCATCTAGAATAAAAGCCCCTTTTAGAATAATTTATGCAAAATGAAACAAACGACTGCGATATTTAACAGCTCTTTACTTTTTTGTATGTAGGCTTCAACTAGTTGCCAAAATAAATACTTATTGAGACAATTTATTCTAAAATGAAAAAAACAGTTTCCTTTTATGCAAACAAACAGAAAGGAAAGCATGTTTTCCAAATCACTTGAAATAATAATAGCTAAATTAGAATCGTAGCTAAAAAATAGCTAAAAAATAAAAGGAACCTTAAACAATAAACAAACATCATTGATATCCTGCTGTTTTGTATCTGTATCTGTGTTAATATCTTTTTACATTGAGAAATAAAAGGCAAATTGTGACAAAAAAAGTTTTTTTTTTTTTTTTTTTTAATGCAGTGCTTAGTGACATCGATAAAATAAGTCATTGCATTTTGATGGAACAATCCAGAAAAAAACATGGGTTTTCTTTTTTTAAGTGTTTTTAAATATCTGTTTTACAGCTGAATAACCATAAAATCGAAAGAGATGGTCAGTGCCAGTGGGACATCCATTGCTACATAGCACGCAGAATGAGAATGAGGAATATTTTACGCACTCGGGTTTGTGTACGCCGGCTCCTAGACCTCCGGGTTTAAGAAAAATCCTCTCATGCCATGTATGAAAGAGAGAGAGAGAGAGAGACAGAGAGAGAGTGAGAGAGAGAGAGAATGGTGAAGTGTCACTTCTGTGTGGTGCCAAGAAACACAAGCCATGTTGTTAGCAGTCCTGTGTGCGGAGACATCAGATGGCCGCTGATCTGTGAAAGACATCTCATAAACAAAAATCCTCAGTAAAAAGGAAAATAATCCACAACAGCGTGGTGAGATGAAGTTGCTGCTAATACCCTGAAGTTGATTATTTTCCTATAACAGCATGTCTCAAAGTATTTTATTCCTCTTAAAATGATTACAGTTTTTCATTTCATTAAAGAACAACACGTTATACTTTTTAGCTGTTTAGCACTGACACTGGAGACTCCTTCCATAAATGTTATATAACCATCTCCTTACAAAAACCACATCAACATTTATACTTGCAATTTTTAAATTGTTTATGAGGAGCGTCCACCATACAGTTTCCTGGTTGTTACTGTATTAAAGAAAACGCCACCATATCAACATCTTACGATATTAACGATAACCTCACCATATCTCACCATATCTTACAACATTAATGACAATTTCAACTATATCTTACGATATTAAGTATAACTGCACTGTATCTTACAATATTAAGGATAATTATACCATATCTTGCTATCTTACTATATTCACTGTTTCTTATGATATTAACTATAACTTCAACGTATCTTATGATATTAATGATAATTTCACATCTTACGATATTAAGTATAACTTCACCGTATCTTATGATATTAAAGATAACCTCACCATATTTTACGATATTATGGATAAATTCACCATGTCTTACGATATTAAAGGTAACCTCACCATGTTTTACGATATTAAGGATAACTTCACAATATCTTAAGATATTAAAGATAATCTTACTATAATTTACGATATTAAGAATAACTTCACAAAATCTTACAATATTAAAGATAACCTCACTATATTTTACGATATTAAGTATTACTTCACAATATCTTACGATACTAAAGATAACCTTACCATATTCTATGATATTATGGATAACTTCACTGTATCTTACGATATTAAAGATAACCCCACCATATTTTATGATATTAAGTATGACTTCACGATATCTTACGATACTAAAGATAACCTTACTATAATTTACGATATTAAGTATAACTTCACAATATCTTACGACGTTAAAGATAACCCCACCATATTTTACGATATTAAGTATGACTTCACGATATCTTACGATACTAAAGATAACCTTACTATAATTTACGATATTAAGTATAACTTCA
>CM040466.1:23970727-24006176 GCA_022758105.1 Pangasianodon gigas
GCTAGTCGTTCATTATGCTCGTGCAGTTTAAATCCACATTTCGCAGCTTAATGATCCAACTTTTTGTCTGGGAAAGTGTCAAAAGCGCCAAAGCACAGACAATTAAGTCGATTTATTTTGACCTTCCTGGGCTTTCGCCATAGATTTTTCACTGATGAAAAGAAGGCTGATGCTGTGAGACGAGGCCAGTTTCAGTTCCCTGTTTTACACTCTGTCTTAAGCACAGCTCAAAGAAGAGCGTTTGTTCAAAATTCTGGAAAGTGGGATTCAAGATATCCAGAGAATAAAAAAAAACAGCCATCAGTGGCTTGGCTGATTATCATCTTTTTCCCCTCGCACCATTCCAGTATTTTATTTGCTTACCATCCAAGGACATTGGAAATGGCTTTTTTCCGCCAGTTTGCTTTGCGCAGCTTGAAACATTATTATAGACATCTTTGGTTTATGCAAAAGGCCAGCAGAGCTGAGCTTCTATATTGTAACTTGGAATTGAAAGTTAAACTGAATCAGTTTCACTATATGATATACGCAGGCTACATGAACACTCCATAATCGCACTCTATGATCATTCGGGTCCATGGCTTTTTGGACGCTGGATGTCAATAGCTATAATTCTCATTTTTCTTACGTACTTTTTTAATCCTTCTCATAGTATTTCAGTTTGCTACATAGATTAGTTAATGATGCCTTGATTTTTTACAAGGCATAGATTACTATATGCACAGAATAATACACTCTCTGTCATGCTATTATATGAAAATAATCAACAACAGATTAGTCGTGTGATGATGTAGAGTTTCTGGTACCAGTCCAAAGTTGATTATTTTCTAATAACAGCACATATTGAAGTGTTTTATTCCTCTTATACAGCAGCAATTCACCAACAAGTGCAATTGTTTATTTATTAACGAACTCGTCATACTTTTTATCCATTTATAGTTACATAAATATAGTAAACGTCCCCGTACAAGTCCCTTTCCTACAGAAACGATAAACCAACCAAGATGAGTTTTAAGTTGTTGTGAAATATTGTAGTTAAAATGTATATTTATGTGTCTGTCACAAAGGTCTATATAAGTTTACATAAGCCTACATAAGCACATAAGCCTACATAAGCCCTTTATGAAAACTGACATAACCCTGTATACCGTAAGCATATAGAAGGTTTTTTCAATAGGCATAAGCAGTCACAAAGACTGTTTTTTGGCATTTTGATATCGCATTATTAAGTGACATTAGATCATGTTATGACACCTTATGCACTGACTCTGTAGCTCAGTGTACTCTTGGTGTATCTGGGATATATAATGGTCATGATGTTATATAGCTTAGTTGACCATTACATAGCTTAGCTTACCAAGCGTGGGTTAATTGGGTGGGGGGGGGTTGTGGTGGAATTCAATTATTTAAATTTATTTAAAAAATATAAAAATTAATGATCAGATGCCTTGACTGAAGGAAACGACCAGTAGCACATATATAGCGAAACAGCACACATTAATGTAGGTCAAATGTAACATGCAGGTCCGATGCATATCAAAGACATGCTCACTTTTTTTTTTTCAATTAAAGTAGCGTCTCCGATCACGCCGGCTGTTGACATTTGGGAGAAAGCAGCGTCTCGCTGGCAGCCGTAGCACTAGCATCTCATCAGTTGACTAATTGGAGGGGCCTCGAGCGTCGCGTTCTTCGCTCTCGCCTGCTGTTATGCTCATTTGGTGTGACAAATAGCGCGCCGGTGGAGGATGCAGGACCCCGGCGCTGTCCTGACCTCTGACATCTCATTTGTTTCTGATAAATGGCCATTTTCTCAAGGTGCACGGTTCACTTGAGAGGCAATCGCCAGGTATGAGGTGCCTTCTTATGTGACATCGGAAAAAACAAAAAAAACAAAAAGAGTGCGATCTTCCAGGCATCCAAGAGGATGTGTGGCGTTGGAGGCAGTTTTTTTTTTTTTTTTTTTTTTTTGGTGCCATGTGCAACATCTACAGAGATAATGATAAGATGTTGTATAAAAATGCATTAGTAGTATGAGAAATGCTGTAAATAGCCATGGCATGAATTGTGTTTATGAATTATTATCTTCTTTTGTGTGGTGTAAAACCAATATCCAGGGCATGGCTTGTTCTTAAGTAAAAGAATTTTCTAGCAGGAATCCAAAAAAATAAGAATTAGGACTAAATATAAAACACAACATGTGCTAAGTAAATTTTTTTTAAATAAATTTATAGAATATTATTTAGGTAATTGCATTAGTAAGCTAGCTATCCATAATCGCATTTAAATTTTTCAATTTTTCAGATTTTTACGATATTAACGATTTCTTCACCATATCTTACGATATTAAGGATAGCTTCACATCTTATGATTTTAACAATAATTTCACCATATTTTTCGATAATTTAATGACAGATCATTTTCCTTCCTCTCCACCTCACAGCCTGTTTTCTTTAAGTCCGCCCACCACTCATTAATATTCATAAGCAGCAACATGCTCTCGATGTTTATTAATATTTCCTACTTGGCTCGTCTAGAAATATGCCGAATATGGGGACGAGAAGCAAAATATATAACCTTGAGGAGTGAAGTAGGATTAGTTTACGGCGCTACATTACCTAATTAACCAATTAGTTAAAAATCTGTTGCTTGAAATGGTTTCTAAGTTGTTTTTGTGAGTTTATGAAGGCAGATGGTTATGGAGAGTTTGGAATTTTTGGCCATGAATTGCTGTTTTTTGTAAGCTTTCATTCATTTCGCTAAGTAAGATTTAAGTTCGTTCAGATCGTTGTGAGCGTTATGATTTCATTTGGTCCAATCACAGTGAGTATGCAAATAACATGCAAATGCGTCATTAGTGACATCATTAGTATTGCTGTAATTCCTTACAGTTTAAACAGACAAAATAGAACACAAAATATATTTTCTGTAATATTTTTCACCTCTTTAAGCACTGTGTGCTTGCTTAGCGTGCAAAAACATTTCATTAAACTTAATCATTGCATTTACAAATGATTTTGTAAAGTTACTGTCAGTCATTTCAGGGCAGCTTAAGGCTGAGTTGATTGCTGTCCCTCATTTACATAATTATCACTTTTAATTATTGGGGCTTATAGAATTCCCATTATACAGTGATAGAGCACGTGTGAGCTGTCAGTATTGAATCAAGTTAAATCCAGTGAGTTTTAACGTTAAATACACATTTCTACCCTCTACATGCTGTCGAAACTTTTTTTTTCTATTCTATTTGCGTACCAGAGGTCGTCCTGTGCCGTTGCAAGCAGGCCCGAGTGTGTATCTGTGCAGATAAGAGAGCTTTGAGAAGACTTCCCTGAGCCAGAGAGAGAGAGAAGAGAGAGAGAGAGAGTGAGAGTGAGAGAGGGAGGAGGAAAAAAAATTAACATTTGCTTGTCGGGAGATAAACACGCTTAATTAGAATACACATTTGTTTGTTAATTCTTTCCATAATTGAGATATTTTAATCTCCGACTACGCCAGCTATTTAGAACAGTCAGCCGTGGCCTCTCGCATTGATCTGGAACATAAGTCTGGAAATGTGGTTTGTCAGACGAGTTTGGCACGCCACCAACACGACACGGGGAAAAAGCATCCGTTTTGGATAAGCCCAATCTGTGCTGACAATGAATCTACACGGCCTGTGCCAATCATTCGCAAAACACAACTTTTCTCCAGAAATATGGAAGCGCTTCTGTTTTAATGACAGTAGAGAATTTTATTTCGGAGTGAGTACGATGGTATTTAATACCCCGAAGGTGCAGTTTTATAAGGAAGACTGAACATATGGTTTGGGTTGTAAGGTGGCTTTCCACCACATTATGACCTTTTTTGTGACTTTTTTAACATTGCACAATTGTGACTTTGTATCTAACAAATGCGAATTAATATCGCTCAATTATGACTTTTTTTATTTCATAATTGTGAGTTATTTTAACACAATTGTAACTTTTTATCTCACAAGTGCACGTTACTATCATTCATTTGTGACTTTGTATCTCACAATTGCGAGTTAATATCACAAAACCGACACTTTTTTGTAACTGCGAGTTATTTTTAATTGTAACAGTTGTAACATATCGCTCAATTGCAAATTTTTCGCAAGTTAATAAAATGCAATTGCGATTATTGAGATTTAGCTCACGATTATGAGTTATTTTCGCTCAACTGCAACTTTTATAGTCTTGTAACTGTGAGTTATTTTCACGCAATTGTGACTTTTTCTCGTAATTGCGAGGTTAATATTATGCAATTGCAAATTCAAACACAATTCAGAATTCGAGTCACGCACTTGCGACTTTTTATCTCATGACTATGAGTTAATATAAATCTACTTTTTTCGAAATTGCGTTATTTTCATGCAACTGTAACTTTTTTTCACAATTGCGAGTCACACAACTGCAGTTTTTTTATACAGTCACAGCTATAGTCACAGCTAATTGTGACTTATACATATCTCAGGTATGAGTTAATATTTCACAATTGCGATTTTTTTTATCTTGTAGTAGAGCAGAAGCAGAAAGTCGCAGAAAGATTCCTAACAACTCCGTCTAAGCGAAGTAATAAAAATTTGTAGATATTTGCTTAATGTTAAAGGCAGTGATATGATAATATTCCACCACCTTTTTTTTTGCTCAGAGCTGGAAGGTTAAATGGCCTCCAGTGTGTTACAATACCTTTAAAATGACTTTGACTTTAGGAGAAAGGACAAAAACGAATGTGGCAGCCGTGGAATCGTGTTTTAAATGCCACTGGGCGGAAACAGCTATTGCTACTATTCTTCAAGTCCTGTTGCGGATTCAATTTAGCATTATGTTACTTGAAGGACATCATCCACGCTCCTTTTTCCCCCCGTACTTTTCAGGAGTAAATGCTTTTCAAGGATGATTCATAAGATAGACACACAAAAGCTAAGGTGATCCACTGAAGAGTTTAAAAAAAAAACATTAAAGCCTCAGTGAGCAGACATTCAAAATGTCTTTTTTTCTGTCTTTCAGCACTCAAAAGAAAAAGTGTGAATGGTTCAAAGCTGTTCAGCAGAAAGTGGAAGGTTTAACCGAAGCAGCCGGACAGATTTCATGTGTCTTTTGATTCAGGGCCATTTATTTTTTTTGTACCATTTATATTAATGCACTCGTGCTAAGACGTTATCGTTTCTATAGTAACAGATTACTCAGGGACTTGCACGGCCCACGCTCCATGAATGTAAACACGTGTACTTGTTGATATGGTGAAGTTTTCATTTATTCATTTGTGGAAGGAGTCTCCAGTTTCAGAGCTTTGTAACAGTCTGAGATAAAGCTGTAACTGTTCCGACATCTTCAGGACAGAGGATTTTACACGATGCGGTTTATCGGAAACATGACAAGCTGTCTTATTAATTAAGAAAGAATCAAGAGAGAGTAAAAAGAAGGACTGGTGGAGGAATGACTGTTTACAGCTGCTATAACATAAATGATAACAGGAACATGTTTCACAGACGTTCCATAACATTAAACGTAACTATAAACTGATAAAAACGGTACTGTCTTGTTCTATGTTTTGGCAAATTGCTGTGGTATGAGGATTAAAACACTTTAGGACATACTGTTACCAACAGTGGGGTGTTGGAAATGATCCCCATTGTTGATTATTTTCCTATAACAGCACAGCATGATGTGTTTTATTACTTACATATTGGTGTAGAAGTCTTTAGTAGTATGTTTAAGCCTGTGCAAGGTATTTGTTTCTCGTTGTTACAGTTTATTCGCCTGTGATACAGTATTGCGAAGGCTGTAACACTAACGTTACTATTTTTAACCAAACCTCCGACTTGACATAAAATATTTTGTCTTGGCTATAAAATGGAATTAAAATAATGCTATTTCATCAATGAAGAAGCCAAGCACCTGTCAAAGTGCTGCCTTTTTATTAATAACTTGTTTGTTCCTTTTGCTATAATTGCCTGAAGGACATATCAGAGGAAAAATCTATTCCTTTTATATTAATTACATTGTTTTTTTTCCCCCCTTTTTTACATGTGGTAGCGTTGAGCCTGACACACAGAGGATTCATGCTAGCCATTCCTGTTCAGGCATTTGCTATTAAAAACTCAGGGAACATGCCATCCTAGTCCTTGCAGCTGGTGCTTGAAATGGGATTTCAGAAACCCAAATCCGTTCACTTAACCCCTGCGAAATGATGACCGCTTTACTCGAAAGACAGTCAGGGAGATAAATCCGTCCTTGTGAAACGGAGAGCAATTAAAAGCATATTAGCCGTTCAAGGCCAAAAATAATTAAGGCTCTCCGACCATTGTGTTTTAGAAAATAGCTCTGGGTGGCAATCACGAGAGGTACGCGCAGTCAAAAGTCACAGCACGCATTAAACGTCCGGGCCGTGCCCCGGCGATGGTAGAACGGAAAATAGGCCACCTTCAAAGCCGCCCTTTAATTTCACGCTTATCGTTTTTTTCCCAAGTTATAGCTTCCTTTTTTCCCTCCTAGTAGGCTTAATGCAAGTGTCTCATGTTACTGGGTTTTTAAAATGCGATTGGATCCGCATATTAAATCGCACGGAGGAAATTATATCACACGCCAGAACAAATGGAAAAAAAGAGAGAGTGCAGTTGAATATTCTCCTTGTTGGCTTGTTACTACCGTGCGAGAATACACAAATGGAGAGGCTAAGAGTTTTTCAGGTTCGCCTCTAAGGACGCACAAAGAAACGAAATTAGGAGAGAAGAATAAAAAACCTGGTTCAGTTCAGCTTCCTGTACTGCCGCACGACTCTTTTTGAAGGAGGAGGCAAGCAGGGGTTGTTCACGTGGTAAAAGAAGAAATGACCAAAAAAAAACAGTTTGTTAAGTTGAATTGATATAATGAAAAAAATACATTATAATATTTCAGTTTGATCTTTTTTTGCTAAGAATGTAGCAGCAAAGCAGTGGTATATTTAAAAATAAATTAAGTTTTTTTATATTTACAAAAATAAAGCAACAGGTACACAAGAGAAGAGGTAAAAAATGCTATAAAAATAGAAAAAAGAAAAAACATTTTAACATTTTGATAATGTATAACTATATGCAATAATAGAGTAACAATATTCACAATATGCTCGGTATGTGTATTTTGATTTATGGCTTCATATCACCCCTTCTATCTAAATGTTTTTTTTTTTTGTTGGGTTTTTTTTTTTCATTTTTTTGTTTTAGATTTTTTAGGATTTTAAAACTATTTTTAAGATTACTTTTCATTTCATTTCATTTCTCCTCTGTATGAAATTGAGAAATAAGGCATTCAGTACTTGATAATTCAGTGATTTTTTTTGTAGAATTATAAATCAAAAAGCCATAACATTAAAAAAACTGACAGGAGAAGTGAGTAACATTGATCTCGTTACAGTGGCACCTGTCAAGGGGTGGGATATATTTGGCAGCAAGTGAACAGTCAGTTCTCAGAGTTGATGTGTTGGAAGCAGGAAAAATGGGCAAGTGTAAGGATCTGAGCGACCTTGACAAGGGCCAAAAAACAGCAAAAACAGCAGGTCTTGTGGGGTGTTCCTGGTATGCAGTGGTTAGTACCTACCAAAAGTGGTCCAAGGAAGGACAACCAGTTAACCAGAGACAGGGTCTTGGGCGCCCAAAGCTCATTGATGCACATGGGGAGCAAAGGCTAGCCCGTCTGCTCCGATCCCACAGAAGAGCTACTGTAGCACAAACTGCTACAAAAGTTAATGCTGGTTATGATAGAAAGGTGTCAGAACACAGTGCATTACAGCTTGCTGCGTATGGGGCTGCGTAGCCACAGACTGGTCAGAGTGTCCATGCTGACCCCTGTCCACTGCTGAAAGCTCCTACAATGGGCACATGAGCATCAGAACTGGACCATGGTGCAATGGAAGAAGGTGGCCTGGTCTGATGAATCACATTTTCTTTTACATCATGTGGACGGCCGGGTGCGGGTGTGTCGCTTGGCTGGGGAAGAGATGGCACCAGGATGCACTTTGGGAAGAAGGCAAGCCGGCAGAGGCAGTGTGATGCTCTGGGCAATGTTCTGCTGGGACTCCTTGGGTCCTGGCATTCATGTGGATGTTACTTTGACACGTACCACCTACCTAAACATTGTTGCAGACCAAGCATGCCTAATGGCAGTGGCCTCTTTCAGCGGGATTGATGCTCCCTGCCACACTGTAAAAATTGTTCAGGAATGGTTTGAGGAACATGACAAAGAGTTCAAGGTGTTGACTTGGCCTCCAAATTCCCCAGATCTCAATCCGATCGAGCATCTGTGGGATGTGCTGGACAAACAAGTCCGATCCATGGAGGCCCCACCTTGCAACTTACAGGACTTAAAGGATCTGCTGCTAACATCTTGGTGCCAGATACCACAGCACACCTTCAGAGGTCTTGTGGAGTCCACGCCTCGACGGGTCATAATAAAGCTATGATAACCCAAGTAGGAAAAGAAATAAGTAAATATATATATATATTTTTTAAAAAAAATTTTACTAACCCAAAACATTATAGAATGGATTATACATTATGTAATATATATTATCTTCATCTCATTGTTTAGCAAATATATTAAACATTTATGGATACAGACCAAGATTCGCATATTCACATCGAGTCATATTTGTCAAGGTCATGTGACTGTGACTTTTTTTTCGTCTCTGTCAGGACAAAGTGGCCTGATACGGCATCTCTTTAACGTCAATGTGATTGGTTTAAAAAATTGTTTATGGTTCAGCAGAGAAACTGAGCCAAGCACATCGAGTTTCATGTCGAGTCTGTCTCGAACATCGGCGAGTCTCAGCGGGCGCGGAGTGTGCTCCGAGTCGCTTCTCTCCACTTCTGCAGGATTTGTCCTAGACGAGGCGAGTGCTCAGCGAGCGCCGCTGAAACATTACACTCCCCCCTCTCGGGAGGGTGGATAGATTAGGACTTTATCTCCTTTCTAATCGTGCCCTGCCTTGCGCTTGCTTGTGTGTCATTGCCGCCGCACAGTTTTAGAGTGAAATGACATTGATACTTGTAAGTAGCAATAGAGAAAATGAGCTGCCTGGAATGGAAATGTTTTTTTTTTTTTTTGCCTGGGAACACAGATTTTACCTAATAGTGACTCTCACTTGCTTGAATGAGGAAAAGGTGATTTAACAAACAGGCAATCATGTGCATGCTGAGTGGCAAATTATTATAGCTTACTACTATGAGGAGCTTTTAATGAAAATATGATTTCTACTAGCTTACTACAATTGTACCAGCTTACTATTTAAAACACGTTGTGTGCAGAAGTGATGTGAGTGGGCTTTAACACCCGTATCGGTACCCATCAGCTCAAAATCTGTCATTCTTGCTCACGGACATGTGTGTTTATCTGTCTTATCTGTCCTAAATGCCACACAGCAAAATCCACAGTGTAGTATTAACCCCCTGCTGTTAAACTAACACTAGCAATATTGAGTAAACACAGACAATATTGAGTCAACCCTTAAAGCCAGTTAATCCTGAAAACGTTTCTGAGCCATTTTTTTTAAGTCATGCACCTCACGTCCATGAAAACCAACATGATCTCATGATAAATTCATGCAAATTCAAACAAGTGAGGTCAATGTGGTTGGATTTCCTTTGATTTAACATGAATGAAGTGATATGAGATTAGTAGATTCGTTAGGTCTACTGTTTCGGCCAGCTGTCATACTCCGAACATGCAGAATTTCATTGCATTAAACGCACAAGAATGGCTCTCAACCATCCGACTGACCACCAGTGTTGTACTCAAGACCATCTCAATCAATGCCAATACAAACCACAACCAAGACAAGACCAAGAATTTACTACTCAGTACCAAGACTTGATAAAGATAACAAGATAAACAAGATAATATTGCTACAAACCTTGACCACGCAAAGACGAGACCTTTACCAGTCAAAAGAGCCATAAAAAACGAGACCTAGACGGATACCAACTGAGACCAAGACAAGTTTGAGCCTTTAACCAGTAAAGCCCAAGACCAGACCAAGACTTTTACCAGTCTGTACCAAGATCCATACTAGTTGAGATCAAGACAAGACAAGAACAATATCAACATAGATCTAGACAAGTCTTTTCCAGTAAAAACAATAAAATTCCAAGATCATTTCAAACTGAGACCAAGTGAAGATTGAGATGTTTCACAGTAAAGCCCAAGACAAGACAAAGTCTCAAATTAACCAAGACAAGACCCATATCAACCAACACCAAGACAAGACAAAGAACCATATCATCTGAGACCAAGAGAAGACCAAAACCCACACCAACCAAGATCAAGACAAGATCAAGACCCCTGCCAACCAAAACCAAGACAAGACAAATACATTTACCAGTCAAGACCAAAACAAATTGAGATCAAAACAAGACCAAGACCTGTACCAAAAAAAAAAACAATACAAGACTAAATTTCATACTGTTCAAGACAAGGCAAACCCATATAAAAAATAACCAAGATCTATACCAGTCGAGACAAATCCAAAACATGTACCAACTGACACCAAGACAAGGCCAAGATCTGTACCTACCAAGACAAGCCCAGAACCCATACCAACTGAGACCAAGACAAGACTAAGAGCCATATTTTTCAGTTAAGACCAATGCAAAACCAATTCCCATACCAGCTGAGACCACGAAACAATGTAAACTATTAGCAGTAAAATCCAATACAAGGCCAAGACTAAAGAGTACACAGACAAAATCACAATACAGACAATCAGCCTAGTGGTTTTTTTTTTTTTGGAAAAATGTTTCTGGTAAAACCAAACTGTATTAATGTCAAGGACACCAACATTTTTGCGCTAAGAAGAATGCTGTGAAATGGCCTGAGCAGGCAGGGCTAGTGGAGTGGGAAAGCTGATTTCCCTGTTACAATGATAACAAACATAATAGAGGTTTTTTCTTTTAAATTTGAGAGGTCGGCTTTGTCTTGACCATATTCAAGACTTACGAGACAAAATAGACCGAGAGGAAACCAAGATCAAATACATCCCTGCCAACGACATCATTCATGTGCACACACATTTGCTCGGATAAACAGACCGCTCCAGCTTTTAGAAATCGGAAGCAGGTGAAGGACAGCACTGTGGCTGAAAGAGAAGGACCAGTTCTATTGACTGGAGCCAATATTATAGTTTTACTGTCAATTCCATGTCCTTTGATTTGTTCTGTATCATCTAGTTACGTTACATCCCATGTCAATATGACTACTGAGCATGGAACTAGCTTTAACACAGTTTCTTTCATTCTTTCAATCCATTTACCTGGCTGCTGTGTTTTCACTTTTAGAAGAGAACTGCTGCTAACTGACTCATTTCAACAGGGTCCTTTTTACTTTTTTTTTTTGTTTTTTTCAAAAGCCTGAGTAACGTTTAATTGCTTTCACTTCCTGCAGGTTCTCCGGCATTGTAATTACACCTGGTTCAACTTTGACTCACCTCTCTCCGTGTTCCATTAACATTGTTGTATTAAAACTTAAAATAAAGCACACTGTTGTTTTTTTTTCATTCCTGCTGGTAGTGCTTTATTAAAGTGGTCTGGATTGGATGGTGTGAATTCCAGGATACGGTGTTGGATTAACTCTTCTAGTTTTGAAGGAACACCTACAGCTCTAACACCTACAGTATAGCGCTTAATTAGGTCTTACATTATTGAATTAAAATCCCTACTGTGCTAAATAACCAGCTACATTGTTCATTCATTCAAGTCCAGCTGGAGATAAATTATTCAAAACTCCTGCTGGTAGGAAAGCTTATTTAGGCGTTTCCTTATTTAAAAAAATTTGGTCTGTTTGTTAAAAAAGTTTGAAAGCCAATGGAACTTGATGTACAAATAGTGTAAATACATTTAACTGAATGTACATCTTGCTACAAAAATCTGATTGCAGATGTGCCAACATCTGCGGTTCAGCCATAGCGTTTATATTTTAGTTGATATTAAAGTTAGAAAGCGTGTAAAATTGACATGGCGGAAAAGCTGATTCACTGAAGGGGAAAGGACTGGGGATGTGAAAACGCACTTACTTTAGCTTTATTGGGGTGCATTTAGACCTGTGAATTCGCAAGACTCAGTCTTGTGAGCCAGTAGAAAACATGAAGACGGGATTATGGTGTCTTTGGTCATTAAACAAATGTTGATGCTACTAATTATTAAGCAGCACTCACGCCAAACTTCTCACAGAGGACGACGTCTGTTAGAGTTTCTCATCATATCTTCGCAAGCGTACTCTCTGTAGTTTCATATTAGCTGTAGTGTACGAGTGCTCCCGTACTGCAGGTGGCGCTGTTAAAATTTCATGACAGTTTCTATGACTACGGGAAGAATTAATTGGGTTGGGCACACCTCATTTGCAACGACCAATCACAGGCTTAGTTATATAGCATGTTCGTCCATCGAGTTCATCCAGCCCTCTTGTGTATGGCATTGTGAACGCAGCTTCCCCATGACGTCCATTTGCCACACAGTTGAATCACATTTTATCACATTTATTAACTGAATCACATTTTTTACAGGAAGTATGCTCAGGCCTTTTCTGTTGCTTGGCGCACATCCAGGGAAATTAGCAAATTAGCTAACATTACCGCTATGTTTTCTTACAAGCTTACAAACTCAGCTAGTTGATTTTAAGTCAGTCAGTATTTTCTGCATATACATGAATATGTACATATAGCATTGATCTGTCCAGTCAGCTGACATATGCTAGCATTTTTGTGGTAAAATTCTTTTCACAGCTGTGAAAAATCCTTTTCTGTGGTAAAATTCTCTGCCTGCTACAATTTTCTTAGCAATGTTGTGAATTTATATAATCACATTCTGTTATCTAGTCAGGATATACAGTTTTCTTTCAGATACTGGTCTTCTTCCAGGTAATAAACCTGATATAAAGTGGTTTCATCTTCACCACAACAGCCTAACACACACCAGTGTTTGTGTTCCCTCCACGCTAACGTTGCACTTTGCTCCAGTAATCGTGATTAACATAACTAATAAATTGTTCACTGCCAATTTGCACTCGTTCTTGTTCAGTTATTAGACTCGATTTTTGCACTGCCAGGCGAGGAGAAGCTCTGATTACGGCCAGGCTTCGTTGCGCAATGATAAATGAGGGAATAATGAAGTTTTGAAAGTTTGACAAATGTTATCAGTTAAGTGGTGATTAGACTAAACACAACTGTTAGTCATTTATCAAAACTGTGTTTCTATTAGTGGTGTGACGATGGATTGGTACAGTGGGCTACTCTGAAACAGTTTTATAGTTAATGTTACTCTATTCCCAAGATAGATAATAAAACCATCAACTTATAACGCTCAAATCAAAGAGAAAGAGTGTTTTTTGAATCAAAAGGCCAAAATATATATTTTTAATTAAAATATTTGATAATACTCTACTTAAGAGCTACATAAATAATACATTTAATAATATGTTATAAACATTTGTCAACACCTGAGCAAAGTGACGTACATGTTTACTGACATAAGGTCGTGTGTTCTAGACTTACATTAAAACATTATGATAGCTAAATTCAGAGCTCACATTCACATTACTGTTTATAACATGTTTATAAATATCTAATGCAGTGCTATGACTGCGTAACCAAGCTACATATCTTCTTTACTCCTCAAGTAAGTGTTTTTATTAATAATTTTTTTTTTTAGGAATACTCTGAGACAGAATTGTGTACGCTTTCCCCGCCCATAAGCAAAGTGTGTTTTATTTTACTATTTAATTTTTTAAAATGTCTATGACTACTTATAACAGTGACATAATACTTCTAACACCATAATGACAGTGATATGTATGTCTTCGACTCTAAATTTTCTGGGTTTTAAGGTTAGACACATCGTCTAATCATCATACCAGAGCTAGAAAGTCAGTTGTCTTGACGTTCAAAAAAGTGTTGTAACAACCTTATGTCAACAAAGTCTATGTCATAGACTTTGACGTAGGTGTTATGACAGCTGATTTATGCTGAAATACACCAGTAACCATTCTATGAAAGCCATATACATATATAATTATGAACATATGTTCATGTCATAATGCTTAAATTTTATACGTACATATATATATATACTCTTATTTCCGTTCGTATGGTCTATGCAGCTCATTAACTGAACCAGCAGAAGAGGCGTTTTGGACAAAAGGACCTAAATTTACTTCGGATACCAAAAATATCTCCACTCTAGCTCCATTTCTTCCCCTCGTTCTCCATCCCGGTAATCATCGAAGTTTTTTAAGCCGGCAGGATCGTGAGGAATTAAGCCTCCCGGATAACATGCTGATGAGCCTGAGTCCTGCAAGACCAATTTGAATATCTTTTGCGTATTTCCAGCATTCAGAAGCCGCACGATTGATTCGTTAATGAGGTATTATTCACGAGTTGCTATTTTTAAGGGTCAGGATGTGAGAGTAGTTAGCATTCACACAGCCGGGGGATGTTCTCGTGGGCTCAGCCCAAAGCAGGAGCGGTTAAACGCAGTGCCGGGTAAACAAATGCAAATCCCTTCTCTTTGCATGTAACCTGCCGAAAACGAGAGCTACGGTTATTGCAAGGGCTCCTGACTCAGTTGTGTTCGTGTATCATTTTAACGTTAAAGACTTTAAAGAAGGAAAAGGACGCAGGTGCAGGGTTTCGCCTCGGGGCAGAAACGTTCAAGGACGTTGAACAGTCAGGAATGAAAAGTGCACTTAGCAACTCAGGATGTGTTCACTACATAGATGACCCGGAGCATCATTCTGATTTTATAGCAACTGAATATAAAATATCCTATATATATACAGAGAGAGTTTCTTCCTTTTTTCCTATTTTCCTTATGAGTAATTTTAACACTACAAATCCATAATATATTTTGTAAATTTGCAATGTGGAACAAAAAATGTTGCACTTTTGCGCTCACGTTCAGTTTGTAGCGATTGTCATTGCAGTTTTTACAGTTCGTACCTGCAACTCTTTTGTTGTTCTTGCTGAAAGAAAATGTTGATTGATCCTTATGCTTTCCATAAACCAATAGGATTATAGCTATAGAATTAGAGTTATACTGTCTGGGACACTAACCATTAGGAAGTGTTTGGGTTTTTTTTTTTTTTTCCCAGCATGGGTAGCCCCGCCCCTCGACTCTCTAAAGCCATTTGCTTGGCTCCACCCCTTAAAACATTACATTAGTGAGACATTTCATTAAAAATGGGGAAGGTTGGAATCATCTGCTTGGCTATTTTGTAAAATTGAATTCTGTAAGATCAGAAATGATTCGTAATCTGTGCAAAATTAGGATTTGCAGTTATTTGTAGTATATGAGGTTTGAAGATGTGATTTTGATGCCAAAAATCACAAAAAAAATTCATAATTTTTAGGGGGAAAAAATAAATATTAAAACGTATTTCTATGTGTTCAGTATTGGAAACTTATTTTCCTATAACAGCACATTCTGAAGTGTTTTATTCCTCTTATACAATAGCAGTTTGCAATTTATTGATGAAAAACATCATACTTTGCATCCGTTTATAGTTAAATTTAATGTCGTAGAACGTCTCCGAAACAAGCTCTCACTTCCGTTATCTGTTAGCTGTAAACAGTCGTTCTCTCACAAACCTCTCGATTTTCTCTCTCTTTAAGAAACATAAAAAACACAGCAAGAAAATGCAAAAAGTGTCAACTTTTGTCCTGAAGATGCCAGAAAGTTTACTTCTGACTGTTACAAAGCGCTGACACTGGAGACTCCTTCCATAAATATTAAATAAACATCTCCTTACAGAAAACTTCACCATATCAAGGATTATACGTGTTAAATAACGACATTTTTATTAGTCTTGGGTTACATGGAATGTCTGCTGTACAAGTCCCCATGAATAAGCTGTTGCTATAGAAACGATAACATATTAGAGTGAGCTGCTCTGGACAATTAATCAGCACCTTCTCACCAATCAGAATCGAGAATTCGACAGGAAAGATGGTGTGTGTTGATGGAAGTGAAGTCCTCCAGAGAAGAGGAGTTAAAGACACCCGAGTGACACCGTAGCGAGAGAGAGAGAGAGAGACAGCCAGGGCAAGACAGGATGAGTGTGTGTGTGTGTGTGTGTGTGTGTGTGTGTGTGTGTGTGTGTGTGTGGTAAGGTCTGGGTGGGAGTGTTTACGCATCTTCTTTCCTCCGATGGGTTTGGGCGCCATCTTTGCTCCCTGACACCTCGTTAATTCAAACTAGTGCAATATTTAATGAGGCTGCAAATTGCAAAGTAGGTCAGCGGAGAAAAACAAACAACAACAAAGCATATGGCCGCCGCCGAGCGCTTAGCGGAGTTTGACTCGCCGAGGACTTTTAATCAGTCTCCAGTGTCTTTTGTCACTTTTTTAAAAAAAATTAAAATAAAACCAAGACTGCTGTAATGGAAGTGATTATCATCGTATTGAATTGAGACTGAGAGAGTGTGTGAGAGTGTGTGTTTCAGAGCTCTCGGTCTCGTCCGTGGCCTTTCACGACTTGTTAGCGGCGCTGTAGTGTGTGCCAGTGAGGAGAGGCGGGGGATTAGCAGGCAGCGGGGAGCGCCGTAGCACCCGCTGTCTTGCCGAAAGCACTGTAGCAGCCTGAGGGTTCAAGTTCAGCCCAGTCGGTCTTGAACTTCAGAGATCTTCGGAGATTCTGACCATCTGCTGAGGACACGGCTGTGAGCAAAGAGAGGAGACTTGCACTAAAGCTAGCGATGGGAAAATCCTGACTCACTGGCTAAAGACTGTTGGACCCTTGGACTGTGAATTAGGGATTGTTATATATTGTTATAGATTGTTACATATCGTTAATTACTGCGATTTTCTCTTTTGTTAATTACACTAGGCCTGTCAAATTCCTTCTTGAATTACTTAAAACATTCAAATGTGTCTTAACAAGCCTCATACCGTAGCACTGTTGAGTTCTTTATTCTGATTGGTCAGAAGGTGTTGATTCATTTTCTATAACGGCAGCTCTGACTGTAGTACAGCTCCAAACAGCATGTTTATATTAACACAACACCTTTTAATACATTATCGTATTATTGTTATTCTAATGTTTCTATAACTTTTATGGAAGGAGTCTCCAGTGTCAGCTCTTTGTAAGAGTCAGTAAGAAGTCTACTCTTTTCCGTATTCTCAGTAACATGACAAGCTGCGTTTTTTTGTCTGATTAACTTCAAGAGAGAAAAAAACGAGGTTGGTGAAGGAACGACTGTTTATAGCTGCTATAACATAAGCGAGAACAGGAACTATCTTGTTTCTCGGACATTCCACAACATTAAATGTAACTATAAACTGAGAAAAGGTGCAACATCATTCGTTGATAAATAAAAATTGTAATTGTTTGCAAATGGTTGTTGTGTATCAAAGGAAAACATGTAATTTAAAATTTATGGAAGGAGTCTCCAGTGTGAGTGCTTTGTAAAGGTAAGTTTTCCACCACAGGAAAGTCTTCAGGAGAGACAAGTTTACGTTTTGTGGTTTCTCGGTAACATGACAAGCTGCGTTTCTTTTTCTGTATCAGGAAACGACTATTTATAGCTGCTATAACATAAGTGATAACAGGAATTAACTCTTTTTTTGCGGATGTTCCACAGCATTACACGATGTCAAGTAGCTTCAGTAGACGTACAGATTTTTTTTTTTGCATTTCAATTAAATACAAATATTATTACGTATTAAAAGTTATGACACTTCATTCTTGCCGTATTAATAGAAATACTTTACGTTACATGCGTCTGGAAATGACAGCGTCTTGTTTTAAAAGCAAGTTATCATATTGAAATATTATTGAAATTATCAAGATTCATAAAATATGAAATATTGGAAATAATGGATATTTGGACAAATAGAGGTGCACTGAGCGGATAACTCATTTGTGGAGATGAACCATTTTGCCATACTGTTATTTAACCTAAAATATCCGCTAATTTCTGATTTCCAAAAAACATGCCCTCTCTTTTTTCTCTTCGCTTTATGACTGTAAGTCCTACTGTTTATTAATTTAGAGTGGGCGTCAGATAAAAGCCAAAATTTGAGCCATTTTGAAAGTTGGAAGATTACACCACATTTGAAAATGTCAACAAGAGTTTAAATGAAGGTGCTAATGTGTATTTTTTTTATTTAAAAAAAATAAAAGAAATAGAAGGAACGGGCTGCAGTTCATATCACGGACATTTTAATATGTCTTGGACATATTCAGCATTTTTTTTTTCATGGAAATATAATTAAGTACTGATTTTCAATTTACTTAAAGTATAATCACCTTAATTTTTTTATTTCATGTCTTTTGTTCATTAACTTGAAATAATTGGTTGCAGGTAGTCAAGCATCACACTTTTTTTGACCGACATTGGTGAAGAATTGTGGATTTTTTTTTTTTTTTTTTGGAGAAATGAAATGAGAAAGTTGCACAGCGCTCGGATTTCTGAACTGCATGTCATGCTAATAATCCTGCTCGCATTTTTTCCCATCTCTTTTTTGTCCACATTTCAACTTTGTATGAAATGTGAGGCTCAATTACGGAACAATCGTGAAATTAAACTTAAAATGAAACCCTCCTTCCATTTTACTTTTAGCTGCCCTTTAGCCTGTCCAATTCAACCCAGATTAGACGTTTTCCCAGGCTCGATCTTTGGTTTAATTGCATGCTAAATCAGTTATTCCGAACGACAAACTGTTACTGAGTCGTTTCACCGTTTCCATTTGTTCCAGGTCAGCTACGTTTTTATTGAAAAAAAAAAAACCCATCTCCTGTCAGAAGGTTGGTAGATAAAAGCGTCGCTCTTGTCTTTAGATTCGCAGTGAAATTACATCGCAATGCATATCACAGATGTGCTGGAAGCGTGAGTCGTGTCCTGATGCGGCCTTGAAGATGCTGATGCATAAATGATATCTCTGGAAGCCGGGCGCTTAAGCGTCTGTGTTTACTCTGATGGTTGGAGTTTCTGACGCAGGTGCTGGAGGGAACAGATGACTCAAAATGATAAAATGATATGTTGGCATTTTCTTTTTCTTTATTGAAGTTTAAAAAGCATTTGTGTTTGAGGGGTGCAGAAGGAGGAAGCTGATGGCATTAGCGTAGGCTTTATGGGGTGTGAAGAATGATGGCATGAAGACAGAAGTCTCATTAGCATTATGCTAGGGTAGATGATAGATGGTACGGAAATTTCCAGCGTTATTGTGCTGTCGGTGCTGAATGTGATGAATGAGTGAAATACTGTTTTTATACTTTCCCCCCCCCCCCAACTCCATCAACTACACTTTTGCGTTTCATTTTTCATGCAGACGTTCATCTGGATTTTTTAAAAATCTCTTTATTTCCAAAAAACATAATGTTCTGAAATTATTGTATAGATGACAAAATGATTCATGCAAAAAAAAAAAAAAAAATTAACAGTGTCCTGGAATTCTTCCTTGATTGCCCATTTGCCTGTATGCTGATGACCTTTTTATCATCTTGAACCCAAGTTTTGCTTGGTTTTTTTTTTATATTTTGAGCATTTTTGACTATAAGTCTATAAAAATTGTAAAATACGCCATTTGTATTTTGTATTAGAACCTCTCTGCTTCTTATTTGTGAAGTTATAAATGAATCCGAGTAGAACCCATATATAAAGCTAAAAATGCTTCATTTAAAAAGGAAACCTTCTCAAACTCTTTTTTTTTCCCTAAGAGCATTTCAAGTACAAAGACAGGTTCTGGACATTAAGAAGAAAATATGACCAAAATGGCCAAACTATCTTTAAATAATGGAACCCATTTTTTAAGATACACCCCACTGAGGGTTCCTCAGTTGTCTCTCTACATAAGGGAACGCTGAAAGTTTGCATGTGTAACCCAACAACGAGGTGTTTTCCTGTCATAACGAGTTCCTTTGAGAAGCAGAAAGCTTTTCTGAAAGCACTGAACCACTAAGGAACCCTTGAAGAACCCTTTTTCTAAAAGCGTGTGTATTAACTGGGTATGTGTGCATTACAAACTCCAAATGATTGGTTATTATTTTCTTCTTTCTACCTAGAACTTGTTTTGGTAATTGGTACACTCTCAGAAAAAATGGTTTGTTGTATGAGTCTGCTTGCAAACTTTAAAAGTTCCCTTAAGGCTTTTTAAAAGAAGGTACTACTTTTTACAGAATTCTACAAGAAAATGTTTTTCCTACCATAAAAGTTCCCACCAAAAAAGTGGAACCCTTTTTTTGGAAGCTAGAAGCCCTTAATTTTTCAATGAACCCTTAAAGAAACCTTATGGAAGCTATGAACCACTAAGGAACCCTTGAAGAACCATTTTTTTTTTCAAGAGTGTACGTATTACCTGGGTAAGTTGTTGGTCATTAGTTTCTTCTTTATACCAAGAACCTGTCTTGGTACTTTGGTACACTTGAAGAAAAACAGTTTTTCAAGGGTTTGTTGGATAGTTAAGGATTCCTAAGCTTCCTAAAATGGTTGTACTTGGAATACTTTCAGATCAGGAAATGCTGTTGTAGAACCTCCAATGGTCCCACCAGAGGGACCAACTGAAGAACTGTTAAGGGTTCAAATTTTTTCTAAGAATGTACCTTGAAAGAAACTTGTCAAATAATTTTGCATTTCTATAGATAAAAACAAAATTAAAAACAAAATGGGCTCAGGACCTATGAAGGCTATTAAATATCAAGTGGTGCTCAGAAAACAGGTCACCTACATGCTGGAAAACTAACTATCAAGAAAGAATCCCAGAAAATAACTGTCTATAGATGGACTTCAGAACATTGTGTTTTTGGAAATAAGGAGATTTTAAAAATTAAAAAAATGAAAAAAGAAACACAATGAAATTTCTATGTGTAGTAGCCAGAGTTGGGATAAAAGTATAAAAGTAGCATCTCATTCCTCTTTACTAGGTGTTTTATCCTGGTCAGGGTGATGCTGGAATTCGGAGTCTATCCCGGGAACACTGGGCTTGAGGCTGGATTGGGAATACACCCTGGATGGAGCACCAGTCCATCAGTCCACCGTTTCATAACAATAGTATATCAATTATTGTCCATTTCTTATTACAAATTATGGAAGTATGAAAATTATCCAAGGAAAATATCCACAAATTGGAAAAATGCATAGCCTTATAAGCTTTTCTGACCAGGTAACGAACCCCAGTCGTCTAACTCGCGAACTCATGTACAGGACAAGTGAGAACATGAGAGAAGCTGCTGTCACCTCCTCTACATCTCCTCCTCCATCTTGCGCATGAAACCATTTGCCTTTCCATTGTCTTGCCCGTAACCTTGACATTTCTGAAAACAGAAATGCTGCACTTCTTTCCTCGCGAGCCTCCGTCTGTGATGTTAATGAGGGCGCCGCACTCCGTCTGTGAAATTTTAATGTGTCATTTCAGCGATAAAGGTGGTTAAACAATCGGCGCTTATTTCATTTCGAGGCAAAGCCGATGAACAAACACGGGGCTCATTACGCCGCATGAATTGAGTGTGTGAGGAGCCGCGAGGAGTGTGGAGGGAGCGAGAGAAAGAAAGACAGAAAGAAAGAAAGAGAGAAGCCGTTTCTTTGTTATCACTGCCATCTCCTGGTCCACCGCGATCGCTTTTCCCTCCTTTGTCCATCCCTGCTGAGACAGACAGAGTGATGGAGACAGTGCTGCAAAATCTTCCTCGACAGTCATGAATGCTAATAAAGCAGCTCGAGTGTGTGCATGTGTGTGCGTGTGTGTGTGTGTGTGTGTTTTCAAGTGCCTTCTCTGAATGCCTGCTTGACGTTTCTCCACCAAACTGGAGTACAAACATTTGTTTTTGAGCCTTTTTAGGATTTTCCGAGAGCGTCAGATTGGCATGCTAATTAGGCGTTCCCATATTAAACACAACCGCGATTGAGCTCAAAGCGCTTCAGAAAAGACACAGATGCATACATGTTTCACCACAAAGCTATTTACGCCTGCTTTTCGAGAGCACTACAGATCGCAGATCAGCTCGCTGTTGCATTTTTCCTCGTACAATAATCCGACTGTTTGTGATGGAAAGCTGTCGGCGCTCCGTGATCCGTGGGGTGCGAATAGCATCTGTGGCGCATCTTCGGATACATTCTACTCCATCTGCTGTTGGGAAGATGATTAATTAAAAAAAAAAAAAAACAGTCTGCTTTGTGCGAATCAGCTAGCGATTTGCGAGTCAGACATTAAACGGCGAACTTCCCCCGTCGACGTGTTTGATTGCAACGTTGGCACGGAGGCCAGAGGCACCATCTACAGCTGCCCTTTCCTCCATTTGCATAGCGCTTAAGGTGAGCCATGCAGCAAAGATGGAGCCTTAAAAAGCGACAAAATTACTCGAAGTGGAAAAGGGATGTCAAGATGTTAATGGCGTGATGCGGAACGCCGGCACAATTGATATTCCGGAGCACTCTGAGAGGTTAAGTGCATTTAACGGACCCGAGCTCTTCCTGCCCGAGCTATTTGCAATAACAGGACTCATAAACATGTGTTCATTAATCGAGGCAGGGTCACGAGAGGGTGAGCTCTGAAATTCAACAGTGGAAAAAAGTTTTCATTCAACCAACTGGTAAACAGCTCGTACTGATCTAAAGTGAGCTAATAGGTAACACTTTACTTATAGGTAGAGTTTATAAGGCTACACAATACCTACATAAGCCCTTTTGTTGTTTATTTTTATGAACTTTTTTGCTAAGCAATGTGCCTTTGTTATGCCACATCTTCTGCATTTTCTACTTGTCTATTTTTAAAAATAAATGGTAACACTTTGCTTTACGGTAGTGTTTATAAAGCTACACAACACCTACATAAACCCTTTTTACAATTTCATCATTTTGAACCTAACTGTTAAGCAGTGTGCCCTTGTTACATCTCATCTTTGAGTTTTCTACCCATCTATTTTCAAGAATGAATGGTAACACTTTACACAACTGTACTGTTCATAAGGCTACACAGCGCCTACATAAACCCTTTTCTTTACAATTTCATCATTTTGAACCTAATTGTTAAGCAGTGTGCCATTGCTACATCTCATCTTTGAGTTTTCTATCCATCTATTTTCAAGAATGAATGGTTACACTTTACACAACAGTAGTGTTCATAAGGCTACACAGTGCCTACATAAACCCTTTTTTGCCATTTCACTACTTATGAGACTAAAAGGTAGGCCAAATTTGTTGACTAATATGCCTTTGTTACACCTCATCTTTGTGTTTTTAATGTGTGTGTAGAATAATTGTGATACTTTATATAACGGTAGTGGCTATAAGGCTAGAGTACACCTACATAAGCCCTGTCATGACCTAACTGATATAATACATTAATGTAAGGGTTTGTTCCAACAGATGACTGCTTTCATAGAGTTTTACATCAAGTTGATATAACACCTGAATCTAGGGTTGATATAAGGCTGTTATGAGACTTGACCTAAGGTTGACTTAAATTATAGCATCATGAACTTTGTAGCTCAGGGCACTTCTGGTGTATCAGAGTCACATCATGGTATTGATGTGACATCCTTATGAGCTTGCCAGGGTTATGTATATTTTTATGTATAGGAAGTTCATGTCATATTCCTGCTTCTGAGGCTTTTATGAATGCTTATAACAATGCCATGACACCCTGATGTCAAAGTTATATCGTCACTGTTACTTAACTCATTACATATCATAGAGTACACAGAACTATATAGCCAGCCAAGAAAATGTCATAACACCCTTATGTCTTTTGACTCAGGTCTTATGTCAACTTTGCATCAAAATAGAAAAAATCGGCTTTTTATAACAACTGTTGAAATACAGTATGTATATTTATACTGTATGTATATGCACTAAATGAACTGCATTTTATATTCCTGCTCATAAGGTGTTTATAAATACTTATTACAATGTCATGACACCATAATAACAAAGTTATGTTTCAGGTGTTATGTCAACTTGGTGTCAAACTTGACGAAAGTACATAAGTACATTGAGAGACTAGGAAGTGTCATAGCACATCCTTATGTCAACAGCACCCTATGTCACTTGACTCAGATACTATGTCAACTTGTTATCCAAACTGATGAAAACTGTCTTTATGACAGCTGACTTCTTTTGGGATAAACCGTTATGTTTATGTAGGTTATGTTAGTTGTTATGAGGGGCTAATATAGGTGTTATATAGCCTTATAAACACTACTGCTAATTAAAGTGTTAATATTTATATTTAAAATGAAAAGGCAAACAAAAATTCGGCTTTTGCTAGTGTATCAAATCGTGATATGGTGAAAAAAAATCGTACCTTTGTGTGCCCACCTCCTTTAATCTCTGCTTGGGATTAAAAAATCAGGACGCCTGGAAGTGCTTGATAGACCGTACGCTTCCCAAAGCCTGACGGCGACGTGTGTTTGGCAGCGAAACGTGCCAGTCTGGGCCAAAAACGCCACTGTAGCTGGGCTCCTGGAGGCTGGCTGAAAAGCTGCAAGCAGTTTTTTTGTTTTTTTGTTTTTTTTTGGTGTGTGGAGGGAAGAATGGGAATAACGTCTGTCACTGAGACATTGCGTCTCATTTCAAAACCCCTCGCAAAAGCAGACAGATCCTGATTTGTTTATCTGCAGTGGGTTTTTTTTAACATGGAATGAACCCGCTCTGAGGAACGCCGCGGGCCCTGTTTTATAACCGCTTTGTGTGTTTTAAAATTCTCCAAGGCAATAAAGCGATAGACGTGCTCAGATCCTGACAAGATTTCCTCACAAGGGTCTGGGAATGGATTATGGTGTGTGTGTTTGTGTGTGTGTGTGTGGTGGGTGGGGGTGGGGATGCAAATTGAGAGGTAGCTATTGGCACAGAATTCTTAGACATCTTAGCCAAGATGAAGTAAATGAGCCTGAGTGTGTGTGAGAGTCTCAGAACTCCGAGCTCAGGGATCAGAAGTGACGTGCTGATATGCCAATATTGACTGCAGCCCGAGAGCGCTGTTTAACATTTTAATCCGCCGAGGTTTAATTTGCCTTAAAAGTGACACCAGGTGTGATGGAAAGGGCTGAAAGTGAGCCGTGTTGTAATGCAGCTCGCTCTCCGCAGCGCTCCCTCGCTCTCTCCGGTTTAATATGCAGGGCAGATTGAGGCATCGCAGGCGGAAAAATACTCAAAATATTAATACCCAAATCACAGAGATGGAAGATGAAGAGTACATTATAGGTGACGTGTCGTTTTCACTGCCTGCAGGAGATTATTGGAAGTGAAATGTTCTTTATCAGCTGCTTGTGAGTGCAGAAAAAATCACGAGTCTCATTTCTATATCCTTTTATTTATTATTTGATTTAATCAGTTCATTCAGTTAAGCACTAAAAACAGTATAAGTGCTACATACTGTATGAGAACAACAACAACAACAATAATAATAATAATAATAATAATAATAATAATAATACCTCAAGGTAGCAAAAATGAAATGATATAATAAATTTAAATAATAATAAATTTATTATTATTATTACAATAAAAAATTAAAAAATAGTAAATGTAAGTACAAAAAGAAGCATACACAAATCTAGAAAAAAATGTGATATGATTATTAAAATTATAAAAAAAAAATAATAATAATAATAATAAAAATACAAAATAATTTTAAAATAATGAAAGTATAAATCCCAAAGTCAATCATTCGTTCTTTCCATTATATGTTTAAAAATCTCTTGTGCAGTTAAAAATATAAAAATTCATCACCAATTGGGCATGGTTGGAACTAAAAACAGGTGAATGCAAAAGTTTGCACCCCCCCACCTGCTTCCTGGATTATAAATTTTTTTTTTTTTTTTCCTTTTTCTCTGTTTTACATTTTATTTACAAATTTACAGTATGGACCTACATGATTAGAGAATTCAAGGATATTTATTTATTTATTGAAAATGATTACATTATGATTAATAAGAATACGATTACTTACTATTCACTTAAGATTATTTCATTATTTTTGGCACTCGTAAAAATAAAGCAACGTGTAAAACGTAACATTTAACATCTTATTTCTATAAATTGTCATTTTCATTTTGTCCTACAGATGTGCAAACTTTTGCACTCAACATTTTTTTTTTTTTTTACCAGCAGGATATTCTGATATATTTCAATTTCACACTCGATTCAAATCAAAATCAAGATTTTTTTTTTTAATGGATCTGTCTCTAATACATTATCAAACAGAAACTGTGGCTTCTTTTTCGATGTCAGTTAGTGGGATGGGGCTCAAATTCTGCACCGTACCACTTCATCCATCACATTTCTGGTTTCCAGCCAGCAGAGGGACCTGCGGGAACGCAGATTACACCGACGTGGCTTGGAGTTGTGCCATTTTGATCCCCGATGGATGAGCGAGACCTGGGGTGGAACTGCAGTATCTGAACCACAAACACAGCTTAGATCACAGGCAGAGATATCTAGAAGTTCTCCTTTTGCAGTGTGAAAAAATATATTGATGTTCATTTTCAGTAGGTTTTTCTGAGTAGAACGCTTCTCTAGTTCGAATGTCTCATGCTTTAGATGTCTATAAATATCAGCTGAAGGCGATACGACTCTAATATTTCAATAACGTACTGATTCTCTCTCGTTTAGAGCTCTCAGGTTTTTATTTGCAAGCTGCATTTAATCTCCATTCTGTATTTCAAGCCCTTTTTTTTAGTCATACTCTCGTGTGGCTTTTTTTTTTTCTGAATCTAGTCATAGCCAGTCAGACAATTTGCTTTGGTTCAAAATTGTGGGGAAAAAACAGGGGTAGGAGTCTGGGAAGGATTTTTTTTTTTTAATTTAATGTAATTTTTTTTTTTTTTACTTCAGCACTGCAATTGTTGCCAACAATAATGCTTGAAGAGAGCAAGTACTAAATTGTATTTACAGTTTTCTAAGGAAGATGAGATGAATGAGGTCTAAAATCGCATATCCTTCGCATATCCTTCACATATCCTGTATAAGCACTTATAAGTGCTTATAAAGTCACGCAACAGCAACATGTTTGAGGAAAGCCGTATGTCTAATGGCCTGTGAATACATTCATTATCTCATATAATTCATTCATAAGGCATTATTCACATTGTTTATATATAAACTTGTATAAGCTTGTAGCAGTGTTTGTATTGCATTTATAAATCATTAAAACATGCATTATAAACACTGTTTATAACACATTATGTCAATTCTGAAGCAATTCTGTGCACTGTGGTATCAGCGTTATGTTATGAGCACCACTTATCATTTAATCACATTAACTATTCCTAATGCATAATAAATATTGCTTTAAAGTGCAAAGCATTTTCATAAATTCTTGTAACAATGTGTATAATGCCCTAGGAATGCTTTATAACATGATATGAATATGTTCATAGTTCATTATTACTATGACCGTCATAGAAAGTGTTACCACGAACGTGAAGGTGCGTGTGTACGGTAACACTTTCAATGAATTCAGTGTTCACAATTCATTCTAAATGCATTCATAACGTGTTATAAAGCATATATAATACTACATTACACCTGACATAAGTCTTATGTAGTTATAGTTAAATACCTAACACTTTATTTATATAATGCATTATTACATACAGTATATCTGTTCATAAGAACTTTGCAGACACCTCTGCAGTTTAGATAATATATCAGAGTTTGTGTTATAATGCATTATAACACTAGTGTGTATAATGCTCTTATGAGCAGATGTCATTCCATTATCAAATTGTATACTCATTGCTTTATAATGTGCTATGCAAGTAATTATAACTGCTTATGAGCACTTATAGGGACAAGACTTATTCCAAGTGTTATGTAACATGCTATCTATTGTGTATTATGTAAATGTGTGGCATCATAAGGCATTATGTTAGCTATATAACATGTTAGAAGAGCATTTAATATCTATTAATTCTGATCAGCTCTATAATGGGCTGTACTCGCTATAACTACTTATGAGCGCTAATAGAGATGACATTACAGCACTAGTGTCTAATGTTTGTAACAATTTCTACTAAGGCCATATTCATATAACGACCTACGAATGCAATAATAACATGTTAGAATGCATTCATAAGACATTATGCTTGTTGCTATAATCATTCATGGAAAGGCATTCAAGTTTATGATGCATTTGTAATTTTATATTAAATTATGTAGCCTGACTTTAGGAAGTCATAGGTTTATAAAGTGCTATGCGAGTAATTATAACTACTACTGGTATTATAATGGATTATAAGGTACTATGCATGCTATATAACATGTTATAAATGCATTTAAAATGGATTATGTATACTGGATTGATACTGAACTCCAGCTCTCAGCCATGTTTTTTATATTATAGATAGATAGATAGATAGATAGATAGATAGATAGATAGATATTTTTTAATATTAAATCTCACCAAGGCTGTCACAAAATATGACTTTTAATAAATAAATTCCAGCCATCATCAAAAATCGGATTCCCCAGCTTACCTTCTGAAATATTTGGTCTGTCTGAAAGCCAGGCTAACATTTTGGCTTTGATGAATTAACATTATAAAAATCTTCAAGTGTTCCCAGAATGCAGGGCAAAAACCAATAATCGTGCTCTCGAGTTCTTCAGGAGAGTCATTTGTGCGTCCGGAGATAAAGGATCCCGGCAGATAAGCAAATGGCAGGAGGAAGTTGGGCACAACAGGCGGATTAAGCGAGAAGGAGGAGTGAAGAAGTGATGATGGAGTGGAAGTGTGGCAGCAGGGGAGATGAAAGAGGCCCATTTGAAGTGTCAGCGAGACGGCTGATGGGACCTGCGAGAATTGTTAAACTACCTTTATTTTACTGAAAGCCTCTCTCGCTCTCACTCCGTGGTGGAGGAAGAGGGAATCTATCACGAGCACTTGATGACCGCAGTGTATCTCGGAGGAAAAGAGAAAGAGAGAGAGAGAGAGAGAGAAAGAGGGGAGAGTAAGGGGATAAGAGAGAGGTTGATGTCTTTGAAGACCGGATTTGGAGGGAAAATGAAAAGAGTCCTGATGATGTCAGTGACGGAGATGACGCCAGGCGGCTCAGATATTTATTTATTTTGCATTTCTATAGCGTCTCTTCTGTAGCGATTATGCTAATGAAGGACGGAGAGAGATGGAGATGAGCAGAGGCTCCATAGCGCCGTACGCCATCAGATGGCACTATAGGATCAAGAGTAAAGGTGTATGATTGTTTTCTGGATTTGGGATTCCTACGTCTGTTTATTTTTTTACTGTTATACCACAGTGCTGAATTCGGTGAATTCTGGATTCTGATTGGTCAGAAGGTCAGACAGTGTTGATTAATTTTCTATAACAGCAGCTCTGACAATATAGTATCGTTCCTATAGTAACAGAGAGACGTGAGTAGCAGACGCTCCATACAAATGAATAAAAGGACATGTCTAATTGGTGATATGGTGAATTTTTCAGGAAGGAGGCGTTTATTTATGCATAAACGCCTGGTGTTTCTCTCTCTGGCCCCAACTTTGAGAACCATTATCTTAAGAAAATGCTTATTTCATCGTTCCTTGTAGGCCACATACATTTAAAGTCATTAACGCAACTAATTACGCTAAATCCTGTTAATAACCTTAACACTTACATTCATTATGTTCTATCATACATTCCCTGCATTAGTGAAACGCACAGTTCCACTTGCTTTTAGATAAATATTGAATAGATAAATAAGATATGCGATTGCACGGTGTTTTGGCCCAGATTGGACCGTTCCAAGCCCAGTTCTCTCATTACAGAGATAATAAACCCGACCTCATCGCGTTCCTCCGTGAAATTATGTATTGATTTGCTCTAAATGCCCCATATTCTGCAAAACACTCATTTTCCATGCACCTTGGGGAAGGCCGTGTGGCGCGGTACGTGTCGACTGGGGCGAATTTGGCGCTAATAGACGAATCTAACCGGGGAAAGGCGGTGTTTGATGAGGTCCTAGGCAAACACAGATCTCAGCTGTTTCTCAAACAGAGCGCAGCAGAAAAGCCAGCGCTAATAACCTTTTCTTCTTTTTTTCTTCTTTTTTTTCCATCACCCCTCCCGACTCTTTTTTTTTTTTTTTACCTTTGGGTAATAAGACGAGAGGAACGGTGGTAAAATGTCAGAAATAGCACGAGGAACCGAAGATGTGAAGCGTTGCTTAATGAAAACCTCTGGCTAGGAGCCGTGTGCTAGCATGGCCTGGCTGCGAGCAGTCATTTCTCATGGCGCGTTCCATTAGATTCAGCCGTCACCCACACACACACACACGTACACACACACACACACACACACACACACACACACACACACGCTTCCAGTTGTTGAACCGCACAGTAACACGAATCTGAGAAACAAGGCAGCGAATGTAGCTGTAATAACACTTCTCTTTCTGTTGTTGTCTGCAGGCGAAAGCGAACTTGAAGATTAATGTGTGAGATCAGGAGCAGTTTGGGAAAGTGGGCCCTCTGAGCCAGGCATTACCAATCGATAGCCACGGATCGGATCGGGCGTTAGGAATCAGAGCCAATTAACCCGCTAGTTTTAGGCTACTCATACAGAAAAGTGGTTTGTTTGGGTTTTTTTCACACAAATGCATGTGTATTTTTTTTTTTTTTTACATGATTTTTACTTTTTTTTTTAATTTATTTTTAAATGCGATTTTCTTTTCCTTTATTTTTCACATTTTCACATTTAGCTTCACATGTTAATTCTTCATATTTTTATTTTCTCATATGATTTTTCCACATTTTTCATTTATCTCGTCAATTTTTCATTTTTTACTTTGTTCACTGTTTTTTTTTTTTACATTTTTCTTTTACTTTTACGTGTGATTATTTAACACATTTCTCTTTTCTCAGTAAATTTACACAGTTAGTTCATGTGTATTTATTTATTGCATGTGATTTTATTCATATTTATTTGATTCTGTTATTTTTCATGGTTTTGTTTTACATTTTTCATTTATTTTCATGTAAATTTTTATCGTGATTTTTTAAAAAGGTTTCCTTTTATTTTTCATCTGTTTTATATGCTTCGCATGCTTTTTGTTACATGTACATGGTCATATTTATTACAGATGATCACATAGTCACTCAGATAATCACACATGAAAAATATATCTTTACAGTATGATTGATATATATATATATATTTTTAGTAAGGGTGCAAACTCAACACTAAAATGTCCCCCATTTTACCTCGTTCTATTTCACAGGCCTGTGATTTCATTAATCATACACAGCACCTACATTTTAGGTCTTAAAGGGCTAAACTCCTGTTACTCGCCCTCTGTTAACATTTTTTTCTACTTGGAGTGGAAGGACCTGCTTCTCCTTTAGAGTGCCGGCACACGTTCTTCTTTGAAAGAGCCCACTTTTTCAATTACTCTGCCATCAGCTAGCCATGGAGCAGATAATCGCAGGCTTCATAGCCGAGGCTGCCATCTAAATGTCAGCTAAAGAGAGCACTGCACTGTGGTTAAAGCACACATCAAAACCTGAGATGCTGTACTAGAGCATTACACTATCGTTAGCTGTTTATTTTTTTTTTCCTTCTCTCTCTCTCTGAACATTTATTTTGGTCTTATCTTATCTCAAGGCTGCGCTCGCTGTATATCCATCTGATCCAGGGTTATACAGCAGCTCAGAAATCAGTAAATTGTATTACTTCATGCTCTGATCCAGGTAGATCATCTCCCATTTTCTTTTTCTTTCTTTTTTTTTTGTCCAAACAATTTTTGATGGGAGGAATTCTCCCAAAGCATGTAAAATCATTTCAAACCGCTTTAGCTGCTTGAGCAAATTTGAAAATCTATGACAGTGATTGATGAAACGTGCGTCCCTGCTTTCAGCGTGGCAATATCTGGGTTTGTTGTCGCTCACAAAAGGGGCAAGTATTAAAATAAAATATATAAGATTGGTTTAGGTTCCATTCGGGTAGAGAAAAAAAATCATCTCGGCTCATTCTAGCAATCTGAGTGTGTTCTTAGCTTTGAAGAAGTGGTGCTTGGCTTTCATGGTGCTGTTCAGCCATTTTGGCTCGAGGTAAAAGTCTGGAGTGTTTTATTTCTGGGTGCTTTTGGACACCGGCTTCAAGATATTATTGAAATTTGTGGACAGACCCCAAGCAGTCCTTATACTTTGAACACGTCATGGGGTAATCAATTTACTAGCTCGCTAACTCTATGGATTAGTGGACGCTCCAGTGTGTTCCCTGGTCCTATGTTTTGGTTGCCTAGCAACCTGAGTGACCAGACTAAAAAGTCATAAAGTGATAAAGCTAGTTAGCTGGTCAACTACATTAAACCTGGCTTTAGTCTGTATTATACTGTACGATGTTTCAGCCTTTTTTTCAGACAGAAATCGCACATTGTAAAATAATTCTTTGTCGTGAGTAGAGATTGGAGTTCTTAGAATGCATAACGCTAATTTAGTGCGATTACGACCAAAGTTCTGGCAGTGTCGGAAATAGCGATTAAAATCTCAGCGTGAGTGCTGCTACGACGTTCATCTGAAAGCCACCAATAGGAAGACGGCACAGAATGACGCCAAACTCATGAAATCAGTAGTGGAGATGGCGTAAAAGACAACAAAACATGTTACCTGACAGAAAAAGTGACCTTATTTACCTCAGGCTCACACTGAAGAATGTTTCTGCTTGTGCGAGTGTTTTAGTTTCAGCACGAGCTCGGATTGCGCTGGTGGATGAAGTAAACTACGCAAAACGTAGGTCTATCATTAGATGATCTTCACTGAATAATCTGACATGGAAAACACGTTAGCATTATAGAATTTGGTCAAGATTTTTTTGGTTTCTCGTACAATATGACAAATAATAATCTTAAAAGAAATCATACTGTTTAAAACACGGCTTAATATATGAATTCTTGTGGATGCAACAACGTCATTATCCTATCATGGTGATATTTTTTCAACCTCCACAAAAAGTCAGCAAGTCGTTGGCGAAGGTTTCAGCCCCAAAGTGTTCTGTCTTCGCGTAGCAAGTACAGTATATTCTAAATATTTGATGCTAGCTAGCATCTTTATTTTCTCCGAATATATTTAAGTGTGATTTGATTGCGAGTTATATGACGCCTTTGTGGTGAATTGTATTTTCCGTCCAAGCACACTAATTAATTAAACTATTAAAAATCGTTCTTCGTTCAGCCAGATCCTCACATGACACGTGGAGAGCAGCAGGCACCGAGATTCAGAACGAGTGCTATGCGTTATACTTACATCATCTGAGGTTCGTCCCATCGGCGTGAAATTTAAACCTACTCACCAAATGAAAAAGGTTGTTATCCAAAAGTAAATAAGGTATAGTTTATTTTCTTTCTTTGGTTGTTAGTTCTGCCAGGCGACTACTAATAAAAAAACATAAAATCTGCTTCTTCCAGGCACCAAAGCTAGCAAAATGTCGACCTTACACTTCCTTCCAAGATGAAATTTTATGACACTATATTTATTACCGTTTTTTTATTACATCTTTTCTACCCATGTTTACCCCCAAAAATGTTCAAATAAAGCCCACCATCGTTCCATAGCGCTATATCCTTCCAAAGAACAGCTCGTTCTCTGCTCCCAGAGCCAGCGCAATTATGTTATACGTGCTGAAATAAGCTGGGACAGGAGGGTAATGAATTCTCCCCTTGGAAGAAATGGAAAGATTTTCTATTTGCCAGACACTTCCTTCCTCTTTTAACTCTTTCACCTGACGTGGAGTGGACTTTCCAGGGGTGGCCAGCTCTTAGTGGGGGTGGGGGTGATGAGGGGGAAAGGCTAGAGCGACTTGAGTGAACAATCAGCGGAGAGCGAGAACCATCTGTCTCCGGTGAGATGAGATAGGCCTGGCAGGCCGCCGTGTAAAACATAGCCCATATAACGTGCCTGTCCGGGCCCTAAAATTGGAATCACGGCACGTTGTTGAAAACTGTATTGCTCTGTATCAGGCAATAACGGGCGAAAATCAATATACCCACCGTCTCTCTGCAGCTGGACTCGAGCAACTGGACGGAGAGGCATTTTCAGACAATGGCCTTTTTTCGCGGCACGCAATCAATCCGGCGGGAATGGCAATGGGAATGGGAATGGGTGGCCAATGCCTGGGCCGGTACAGCATTTTTTACACCGCAGGTTCGAGTGCATCGTTCTCAAGTCACTGCCAGAATACTCCAAAGCACTACAAGCTGATACCAAACCAAATCCCATTTACCGTCCACCAAGCCAAATCGGAGAGCTGGCTCCATCTCAGATTCAAGAAAGAGCTTCGGGAGATCCGTGGATCTGGGTGTATACGCTAGCAATTTAAATCACGGCAGTACAGAAATTGCCATGGGTGAACGACGCTGGGTTCGTGCGTGTTCCGAGATGATGAATAGATGAGAACAGGGCTTTAGTTTCTCAGCGGCAGAAGGGACAGTGGGATTTTTTATTACCCTCAGTCAGGCTTTTTATTACAGAGAAGTCGTCACGAAAATCGTACCGTTGCAACATCAGCGCAGCAGCTCGCGCTCTCGTGGTCTCCTGAGAAATCCGCTGACAATATGTTACACTCGGGGTTTGCACTTCCACTTTCTTTTTTCCTGTGATTTCCCTTTCTTTTTCTCTTCCTAAAAGCAACGTTTAAAGTGGATTGATTCAAGGAATCAGTTCACAAAACGCAAACTCATAAAACACATTGTAAGCAAATCCTAAGACGCTAGTCACTGGGGTTACTCCAGTGAGGTTTTTTGTGACTGGGGTGCCATTATTTTTCTTTTAGTTATTTTTCAGCATTGAATCCAAGAACACATTAATTTAATCAGTCAAAAAATGTGTTAACCCATCTCAGTGTTAACCCATGTCTCTGACAAGCTGCATTACTCTTAAATCAGTGACAGCGTTGAGATTTTTAGCAGAAAATTAGCAAACACACGATATGGTTAACTAGCATCCATGCTAATAATTTACTTTCAAATTTTCTTTTAATTAATAATAAGGGATGTATGTTGTAAGGGATGTAAGTGACCTCATCGGACAATATAACAATATCTTTTAAAAATAGGGAAAGAGAATGAGAAAGTAAAAGTACTTTTCTTCTTCTCGTGATCATCAGGAAATTTGAAAATTTTAGATGATCCCGCTTCCTGTGATTTCCTGTGTTCCAGATTTCACAGGGGTGAATTTTTCATGGAATTTCATGGAAAAGGATGTTTTAAGCATGAGATGTAAAACAGATTCACACATTAAAAAAAGATTAATGAGTTAAATAAAGTGTAGTTACATTTTTTGTTGTGTTTTAAAAAAAATTGACTTAGCGAGGCTGTGTATTCCAGTTTCTATGAGATGATGTGAATAATATCTAGTTGCTCCTTTCCAGAATGTCTGCACAGATTTTAATGGCAGCATTTTGCTTTTTTTTTTTTTTTTTTTTTTTTTTTTTTTTTTTTTTTTTTTTTTTTTTTTTTTTTTTTTTTTTTTTTTTTTTTTTTTTTTTTTTTTTTTTTTTTTTT
>CM040466.1:24019075-24056220 GCA_022758105.1 Pangasianodon gigas
CAGATGGCACTCCATAAACACGCGGGCATTTCCCGAGTCCTCGCTTTATTGCACTCGGGCTCGACTCAGTGGGCAGGAGTGGCAGAGCTAGATTAGAAAAACCAGCGCACAGTTTGTTCCCTCCCTCCTTTTTCTTTTTTTTTTTTCTCCTCCGCACCATATATCAGTAACGTTCGGAGCCTTGGCCATTTAATCCACAGAGAACATTACCTTTTTTTATGTCCTGGCATTAAACTGTATAAAATACCCCTAAGGCTACATCCGATCACGCTCGCCGTGATAAGAGCTAACGGAGTGTATCAATTGCTCATGAGCTCCCCATTCTGCGCCAAATAAGGAGAGGCAGCGGGATGAGGATTGTCGACGCGGCAGCACTTTCCCAAATGAAGGCTCGCTTGCCGCGCCTCTAATCAATTACCAGATATTTTCTCTCCTTTACGCTATCTCGCTCGCCATTTAGCTGGGCGGCTTCTCAGCCTATTGTGGGGAGAGGATTGTATAACTCCCCCGTCTTCAGTGCGGTAATGGAGAACCACCTTAACAGACTGCCTGCTATGATTTCTCGCTGTCTCGCATTCCACTATGCTAGGCGCTCTGGTGCCTTTTTTTGTATTCTTGTGCATTTTGCATAATATCTCATGCAGAAAATGGAGAAGCGTGTGTGTGTGTGTGTGTGTGTGTGTGTGTGTGCGCGCTTGCACTCTGAAACAAGCACTTCTCGTTCACTAAGTTTAAAATAGATGCACTTTGGTCAAGTGTGTAGGTGTTAAACAGAGACCTTGTTTATCTCCATAGTTCATCTGACCATCTTAGTTGTCTATTTATTCCTGAAAATGCATAACTCTTTATAGCTACGCGTTATGAATTGTTATCGTAATGCATTATAAGTTGTGGTCGTGCATTATAATGCATTATAAAGAAACCCAACCCAACATTGAATATACTTGATTTTTTAGGTAACACTTTCTATGACAGTCATAGTTATAATCAACTATGAACACATTCATATCGTTATAAAGCCTTCATAGGGTATTATACACGTTGTTATAAATACTTATGAAAATACATTACACTTCACAGCGATATTTATTAAGCATGATGAATTATAAGTAGTGCTCATAACAGATTATAACACATTTACCAAAGAAACCATGCGCTTATAAACTGGGGCAGAATTTCGTCAATATTGCTATAATGTGTCATAAACAGTGCTTACAATGCATTCTGTTATGATTTATAAAATGCCTTATAAACATTGATATAAATTGTAAAGCCTTTTGAATGTATTCATAGATCATAGATCATTATACATATGGCCTTCATACACAGTGTTACCTTTTTTTTTTCTATAAATGAATTCTAGGTAACACTTTCTATGAAGGCCATATGTGTAATGCCCTTTGAATACATTCATAACATGTTATAATGCATTCTTAAGACATTGTAGAAAGTGTTACACAGTCATGCACAAATATTTATGAAACTGCACGTATTAACATGATGAATTATAAGTAGTGCTCATAACATATTATAAGACTATTACCAAAGAAACCAAGCATTTATAAACTGGGGTAGAATTTCTGCAGTATTGACATAATGTGTTATAAACAGACTTATGGATACGTTCATAACACGCTGTAATGCATTCTTAAGATGTTATACACTTTTTAAAAAAATATTAATGAAAAGGGTTTACCGTTTAATCGCAGTGTTTGTAATTCATTCATAAATTGTTAACTGAATGCTTTGGAAGCAGTGTTTATAACACATTATTACATTTTTACATGTACAAAAAAACAAAAAAACAAACAAAAAACATCGCCTGCTCTTTACGCAATCTTCAACTGTCCATTTTGGATGTTCCTGTGCCCACTGTAGTGTCAGATTCCTGTTCTGACGTCGTTGAGATGCTTTTCTGCTCATCACGGTTGTATAGGGTGGTTATTTGAGTTACCGTAGCCTTCCAATCAGCTCGAACCATTCTCCTCTGACCTCTGACCTCTGACCTGAGCAAGTCATTTACACATGCAGAACTGGATGTTTTTTGTTTTTCGCACCAGTCAGTGTCAACTCTAGAGACTGTTGTGTGTGAAAATCCCAGGAGATCTAGCAAATCGCTTTCTAAATTACTCTGATCTGTATCTAACATGATTGTTTAAGACGTTGTGCTGCTGCCACGTGATTGGCTGATTGGAGGAAGAGCAGGTGTACCGGTGTTAAATTAAAGTAACAATTCATACTGTTAGGTATAAAATGTAATCCATTTACATTAGCAGTTATAACAATGCTTTCTGAATGCATTATAATATGACTTGATCATGTTCGTAGTTGATTGTATATGATTGTATTGTTATCAGGAAATCATACCATAAATCTTTACCATTTCTGAAAGTACTTTAGTGCTTTAAATCTGTGTATAACTCTGTAGGTATATATATATATATATATATTTTTCTTATTAACTTTGAAGAGAGAGACAAAAAGAAAGGACTTCCTGAAAGAGCAGGAAGTAACTTCCACAACATTGCATGTGTCATTATTTAATAAAATTTAAAAAAAGCAATAATTAGCAAATTATGATGGTGTAGCTGGATTGTCAATGTACTTCCTCCGTCCTATTTATCCGTAAAGAAAGGCCACTAAATTGGTGACTGCTCCGCAAACAGACTAGGCGGGATCAGTCCGCTGGACCAAATGACCCTCTCGGCAGGGATATCGCTCTCATCAGTCGTGTAATTGTACCTACACCGCCGTCTATTAATGGAAATTGATTGGTGTTTGCCTGGAAAAGATCAGGCGCCGGCATCACCAGTTCCCTGATCCTATCAGGCATGAAATGAAAAAATCCACTCATCCCAGAATTAAATGCATCAAATGACCACCCACTCACATACACGCCACATACTTGTACACACATACACACATACACACATACACACTCCTGCTCTGAAATTAGGGCTTTGAAAGACACGACTCGATCATGTTAGCCATGAAAAGGTGAAATATCTCCTTGATGCTATTATTAAAAGCACAAGCGAACATTTCAAACGATCAGTTCCTTCACTCGTTTTTAAAACCGTGTATTCCTCGTCTCCTGGCACGGCCGTGAGCGCCCAGCCTTTTTACTGTACTGCTTAATCACTGATATTAAAAGGTAACTGCTGTGGATTAGCGTGGTCATTAATTTCAATGGCCACTGGGTCACAACAAAGGAGAAAGACCGGAGACGAGCGTTTTTGGCACCAGAGTGCGGTGAGAGTTTGATCCAACCAATGAAGTGAGAGAATCTCATGTGATGACATCACTAAGAGAACCAACGATGTCTTCCATGTAGGAAATTCTGTAATTCTGATTTCTCTGCTAAAACGCTAAGCATGCTGATTAAAAATAAATTATGTAATATATTTATAATATGACACAAATCAATAAGACATCAGTTTTATTCTGTTTTAAATATTATATCATATCGTAATATCAACTGTAGCTTTAATCTAGTAATGTAATCTGCACACAGTATGAATATACACACAAACACACACACATACACACACACATATATATACATAAATATTTAAGAATTCTACTTTTATTGTGGCTTAGAGGTGGAACTGTGCACAAATTAAACTATTACAATTTTATAAAATAAAAACAGAATTTTTAAAAGAATTGTATTTTTATTATAACTGCATACAAATTAAAATATTAGTCTTTAAATTTTTAAATAAATTTTTTTACATTTATATATTTTTTTATAAATTAGGGTTGTAATTTAGGGATATAAAAATTAAAATATTAAATAAATAGATATAAATAGATTTTTTTCTAAGAATTCTATTTTTATTATTTTGGCCTATTGGTGCAACTTAAAATATTAAAATGTTATAAAATTAAAAAATAGGTTTTTAAAACTCTTTTTAATAAAAGAACTCAAGGTAAGACAATAGGACTGTGAAGATCCTGTTACATAGACGAAGGTCCATACGTTATATTGTAATGAAATCTTAGTATAATGCATTCATTAGGCATTACAGACATGAAATATTCCACACCATTAAATGTAACTATAAACGGATAAAAAGTACAATTAAAAAAGTACAGTCATTCTCTTTTAAAGAACGCAGCTGTTGACAAATTGATTTGATATTTGAGGAATAAAACCCTTCTGTACATGCTGTTATGGGAAAATAATCAAGCTTGAAGAGGTTACAGTAGCTACAGTGATTATTTTCCTATAAGAGCACAACACGGAGTGTTTTATTCCTTATATGGGCATATCGTCATGCTTAAGTTTAAGCTTATTGCCTGAAAGTTTTCCTTTTATCTTCACTGCCTCTAATTGCATTAGAGAGTTCTTTTCCCTACAAACAGCATCAACCGTACTGCTTATATTATATTATCATATTATATTATTTTATATCGTATTACTTTTTTTCCCTTCATTTAGGATCGCCGTCTTGTGATCGATGACTCTGAGCTCCCGCATTTTTGTACTATCATAAGCAATTTCACAAAGACGGTGTTTCTCAGCGATGTCGAATGTAATTTAGGACGCTTTCGACTGATTAGATCAAATTGGATTCTGAAGGAAGAGCGTTTTAAGTAGCATTGTCCCTAAAAGCAGCGACGGCATAATTTAAAAAAAAAAAAAAAAGAAAAAGAAGAAGAAACTGGCAGCAGCGAGCCACGTAATTCCTTAAGCCTCCGGAAAATGAAGGCACGGATGAGCATGCATTTTAATGATTTTAATGATATTCCGTCATGCGTAGACAAGCACAAGGATGACCGTCTCGGCAAAATCCAATTCAATCACAGAGTTTGTCCTGCTAATCTCAGTAAACGTTACAAAGGCGGACATCTGCGTATAACGCAAATCAGCACAATGTGAGGTTTGAACTGAGTCAGCAGAGATGTTACAGTAAAATACAAAACTAATCCTTACACTAATTCACTAATATCGAAATTCTGACAAATTTTTTTTTAAATTCATCATTGGTGCACTATTAAATCTGTTTATGTTTTAACATTTATACTGATATTATTTCTTTTTGGTCAAAATTCTACAAATTATATAATACACAGCTGTGACGCTTATGAATTTCCTCCATATAGACCTTTTTAAAGTTAATCAAGGACTGAAATGGTTAAATACAGACGTGTTTAGAGCAAAATCTGTGATTTTGTCTTTTAGTTACATATAACTATATAAATATAAATAAAATAATAAATAAAATGAGACAGTTTGATTCGATTTCAAATGATTTTGCCAAGATCTGACTCTTTTTGCATGTTGGTGCATCTTAAATTTTAGATTTCTACAGCTGGCGTTATGATTACTATTTCTCTACAAAGTATATTAAAATATAATATATTCATTTTTATCCATCACGGAAGCACTTAGCTTTTCGGTTTGTTCAGTTTAAAATTGTAAACGTAGACGACACGTTGATCCCTGGTTCGATCCTGAGCTCTGGTTTCTGTCTGTTCGGAGTTTCGTGTCCATGTGGGTTTCCTCTGGGTTCTCCGGTTTCCTCCCACCTCCCAAAACCATGCGAAATGATTGGTTGTTGACTATAATTACTCCTACGTGTGAATAAGTGTGTATGGTAATAGACTCCGGATCCACAGTGACCCTGACCAGGAGAAAGCGCTTACTGAGGATCAATGAATCAATGAATCAATGAATCATTGACTTCAGTGCATCTGTTTAAAAGTGATTCAGGGGCGGGGCTACGTATAAGCTACATGTCTTTGTGCCGATCACTCAAAGATTACAGGATGATGTGACACTTAGGAAATAGGTGAATGAATAAATATGCATGTGTAAACACCACTGGTGGTCCAACGGTTATGTTTTGTGCATCAGGAATCGCGTTGAAGATTTTTTTTCGTTTATAATATTGGCATGTAAAATTCGTACTCTCCAAATCACCTGGTCTCAAATGATCTCCCAGACGTCTGTAGTAAACTCTAGAGCACAACGTAATGCTGTGTTTGTGCGTTGTTGTCATGCTTCAGTATAATACAGGCTCATGCTGCGGGCTTTTCAGGCTCTAAAATCCACGTCTCCGGCAGAACAGTTTGATGGGTTTGTCTCGTCAGAAGCCCTTTGCATTAAGGGGGTTTGCTGAAGCGCACTCCCCCTGTTCAGTATCTCTCCCTGGAGATCTCCATTTCCCAGCGCTTGTTACCAATTCAGCTGGCCTCGCGCTTTTTTTTTTCCCCGCTCTGTCCGCTGACATAAACTAGGCTGCAGGAGAAAATAGGAGCCATATTAGTATGTATGAAGTGTGCAAATGAAGACATGGTGGCGAGTGCATATTGCCGACGTAAGGGAGTTTGGAAGGATTTCACCACGCTCCGGTCCACTTGAGCCGCGTATTGTGGCCTCATCAATAAATCATATATTAATGCTTTCTTCTTCTATGTTAATCCCAGGCCAAAAAGCCACGTTCCCAATCTGAAGCCACTGGGAAGGTTGGACATGCATGAAAACAAACGCGAAATGGGATTCAGAATTCAGTGTTATATGATTTTTTACAGACAGTAGAGCTTCCAAAGCACTCCGAGGTCCATTTTTAATGCAACGTCGCAATATTAGATGCTCTCAGACTACACTAGCACAAAGATTTGTCTGTTTGTTTTGCAGTATTTTTAAAGGAAACATCGTTAAATCACACCTGTCAATACACCTGACAATAGCGTCGAAGCGAACCACACCTGCAGCGCACAGGCGAGGCTAATTAAAGCAGGGAACAACTTTACAAAACACGAATCAGCAAAACTAGCAGGCAAAGTGCCCACTTTTTCTCTAAATGCTGCAAAAACAAGTTGGTTTTTTTTTTTTTTTTTTTTAGCGTGACCCTCTCGAGAACTTCTTAATTTGAGCACGTCTTCGGCTTGCTAAAATAACACAGAAAAAATGAATAATTTTCACGAATTTAGCATCCCCATTTTGCATCAAAACACACAATGGGAGTAATAATGTGAACATTAAGGAAGGAGTCTCCAGTGTCAGTGTGTTAACGTTTCCACTACGGAGTTTACGCTTTGTAGTTTCTCACGTTTAACATGACAAACTATGTGTTTTTTTGTCCTATTAACTTCGAGAGAGAGAGAAAATAAGAAAGGATTTGTGGAAATATCTTGTTTTGAAGACATTCCATAACATTAAACGTTACTATAAACGGATAAAAAGTACACTGTGATGTTGTTTAATTACTAAAAATGTTTAATCATTGGCAAACTGCTGTGGTGTAAGAAGAATAAAAGAATTCAGGACGTGCTGTTACAGGAAAATAAACTGGAGGTGGTAATAGAGTTTCATCACACCAACCCGTTGTTGATTATTTTCCTACAACAGCATGACACAGAGTGATTTATTTATAATACTAAAACTGTCTAAATCATTTTTTATAACCCTGAAATATGTAACACAGCGTTTGTATGTTATTTCATTCCAAAACAACACACACTGGGATTAATAAAGTGAACGGAAATTCGATGCGCCGTGAATAAATTGGCTGGCTGCAGATGTGCAAAGCGTCCCACCTGATCCCGATCCCGATCCCACGGCCATATTTCCGAAGGAATACTACAGTTTGTGGAACATATTTTCAGCCAGAAGGCTTCCCCGTTTTATTTTGGTACATTTCACTGGAAGATATATTAATGTGGCAGTTTAATTAGGCAGACCTAGCGAGGTATTGATTATTCACTAGCCTGGGGTAAAGTTTTCCTTTTTCCTCCCAGTCATTTATCGATCCCTCTGTGGAGAAGATTGACAGTCACGGTGCCGGAATATCAAGTGCGTTCGGAATTCTTTGCTCTTCCGTCACATATCTTGGTGTTACAGGTAGAAAGATTGCAGCTCTTGTGCTCTCGGATGCAGCACTTCGTTCTCGGTTACACGTTCCAGGATTACGTCACTAAGCGGCAGATTTGTGACAGATTCATGCTTCCTTTTTAACAATAATAATAATCAAAAAAAAAAAAAAAAAAACCCACAGCAAGAGTTAGCCCTAATGCACATTTCTGATGATACATGCTGCACTGAAAGAAAGAAAAAAAACACTTCGATGTGTAAACAAATCATTTGTTTTATGAATATGGAAGCTGCTAATGCAACCCCCGCCATCCCAATTCAGGAAGAAATCTATTCGGGCAAAGCTCCAGTATCATTTGCTTTGTGTTGCTCTTTAAGTTGCAGCAGCAAAAAAAAAAAAATGATGAATGATTTTAATGCTGCTGCATGAGGCTCAAATTATAGGGAAGATATGCCTGAAAAAGCATTTCAGAGACTCATTACGTCGACTCGCTTCCATATATGTAGGGATTCTCATTTATTTTTCATTTTAAAAACAACCGCACGGGCCTCAGCGGCCGCCATTAGGCCATTAGCTCCATCTCATTAGCTGTATAAAAGTCACTTTTTTTCTTTTATTCCTCTTCCCCTCTGATAACCTTTTAAAACGAAGCGGATTCAAAGGTTACACCACGGGCCATGAAAATTAGAAATATAAAAAGCCTGGGATGGATTTGTTGTTTTTGATCAACTGATCGACAATTTTAAAGCATTTTAAACTGTATAGCGTCACAATCGTCAGTAATGTTCTGAAGTGTATCCTGTAACACTTCCTATGAATCCTGCATTCATAATGCATTATAAGCAAGGAATAATACATCGGCAGGGTGGTGTGATGAAGCGGAGTTCCAGTTAACACCCCGACGTTGATCATTTTCCCATAACACCACATCCTGAATTGTTTTATTCCTCTTATACTACATCAATTTGGCAACTATTACAAAAAAGCACAGGCTCTGTACTGTAGTAACTGTACTGCGTGTTATAATGCATTATAACAGACACCTTTGCTATGTCAAGTTGTTATAAAATTATAAAACATGATATAGAGCCATGTAAATGGCTTTTGAATATAAATGAAATAATACCTTATGAAGCATTACAACTTTACTACAACGAGTCTGCATTGTTCTTATGAACAGTTATAACCATGCATCATGTAATCTGACATTATGAAGGTTACACATGTAGATATATCTCCTTAGAAACAGTTATACAGGTGTCATAGTGCATTGCTACAATGAGTCTTTTAAACAGATATTATAATGTATTATGCAACCTGACATTATGGAGACATATAGGCTTGCTTAATTATGAGCAGTTATATAGGTGTTATAGTGCATTACTACATTTTTACAATGAGTCTGCACTGTTCTTATGAACAGATATTCTAATGCATTATGTAACCTGGCAATATGAAGGCATATGGTCATGCTGTATAAAGTGTTAAGCATGTAGGCCCAATTATACAGGCGTTATAACGCATTATAATAGTATGACATTGAGTCCACACTGTATTACACACAAACGATATTACAATGCATTATGAAACCTGACATTATGAAGACATAGTAGTAATGCATTATGAAGCATCCAGCATGTAAGGATAACTACTTATGAGTGGTTATACATGTTTATTTTAAGCATTATAACACATTATGAATGCACGGTCCATAGGAAATAGGTTTTGTATGATTTGGCACTGGAACTGGAACTGAATTCTTTCCACTTTACTTAATGAAAAATCTAAAACAAGTACGAATCTGGACTAGAATGTTCACTTCCTGTCAAATCAGCTTTCTTCCGCTGTTGCTTTTGCTTGTAATGTAATTCAGAAAATAACTTGGCTTTTTAAAAGTTTCTAGTTTTTTTTTATTATTATTATTTTTTACTTTGATGAATTCTCTTTGCTCTGATATTAGAAGTAATGCCTAAAACATGTTATTTTTTCCCTGTTAAAAAATATATATCCTTTTTCCTCCTCCTTTGAATAGCAGTGTAACAGTGATTATGCAAGTATTTCATAAGATTGCAACACATGTCGTTATTTGTCTGAGTGCGCTTGTGTGTGTGTGGAACAGTAGTTCAGCAACCGGAATATTAGTTTTAGACTTTTAATACCGTCCCAGTCGTATGTAATTATATTATATAGAACTTTTTCCTATTTTTGTGCCAACTAGCTTCATATTTATGAAGAACAGCCGACATTTGGCACCTTTCATCTGTCAAAATTTGCCTCTCTGACAAAGCAGCGTATTAAAATGGCTGTAAATGAAAAAACAAAAAATCATGGCAGCGACTTAATATCTGTAATTTATTGTAATTTATGGATTAATTTATTTACTGCACAAATCTTATTTCTGGCCAATATTGGAAAAGCATTGTCTAATGCCTTGTTCATTACAAATAATGGTTTAGGCTGTAAATAAGAATTGAATTTGAGCTCATTTTTTTCATTTTATAATGGCACAGTTTTTTTTTTTTTTTTAAAGGTATGCTATGGGTGCCAATACTTCTGGACCTGATTATATACAAGTTAAAATAAAAGCTAAATATCATGTGCAAGAGATTCTGACAGTGGATTTTGACACATAGTGAATACACATGATTATTTTTATTTATTATTTGCCGTCAACTCCAGAATTATTGGCACCCTTTAAGAGATCCGGTAAAATTGATTGAATTAAATGAACATTAAATACATTTTTCACAATTAGACAAACGACTAATATTTTCTGTAACAAAGATTACTCTCATAAGAGCTATTTTTTTTTTACTATATTTTCTCTCAAAAACATATGCAGTAAAACTTTTGCCATACCTAAAAATATAGTTTCCACAAACCATGACATCATAAATTCTACTACGTTCCACAATATTTCCAAGCCAAACCTCAGCTGCCTCTGCCAGGAGGTTAAGAATTGGCAGTAGATTATTGAACTATATAACAATGACAGAAAACAAACATCCAAGTCAACAAAGAAATGTTTGTACGAAAGAAACAACCCCAGCACTTTATATGTTTGATGCTACTTTATTTATAACATTTTTAGTTATCAACATATATATATATATGTCTGTGTGTGTGTGTTTGTGTGTGTTTATATATAAAAATATTTAACAAACACTGAAGTGGAGGAAAGAAAATTAAAATCTGTCAAGTTTTTAAGCATTTTATCATTTTAATAATAAATAGATATCATAACATCCACAATATCTCAGAAAAAGAGTATTGTGATATCATTTATAACAATATCGATATTGTATCGTCATTTACATTATAATAATGCGTTATAAATGAGCCTCTGCAGTGTCCGCGTATGTTTAATATCAAAATCTCACTCATTCCCTGAAGAAGGGTGTCAGTAATTCTGGCGTTGACTGGAGCTGGAGACTGTAGCAAGAAAACGTAACCGTAAACTTGGTAACATCTGTTATTCTTAGCTACAGAGATTAATTTATAGCATTATTGCAAGTTGTTTTTATTAAATTAAATTTGCATCTCTTCCTTAATATGTTTTATTTCCTGTAAACGCTTTAATGAAATGACAGAGATGTAAATGTGGGCTGATGTCATGTAATATTTGTGTTATTTATAATGATCTGTGTGTCAAAGAATACATCTTGTCTTTGAAAAGAGATAAATATATCCACATATCGAATTGTTATTAATGTTTGTAATAATCACTAGCTCCTGTTTATGGCATCAGCACTTTCCTCGACCAATTTCTAATGCAACATGAGCTTCTTAGAGCCGCCGTCCAAATTCTAGGTGGGTGTCAGGTGCAGAAACTGCAAATATTTGAAGAAAACAGTGTCAAAAAACATGACGCCATATGCCAAACCAGGCAAAAATGCCTGAGGAAAGAGGCGCAGTGGTGGCGGGCTGAAGCTTGCTGACAGCAATACTGTAGAATGAGTCCTAAACAAGATAGCTGGTAAGACAAAGTGTACAACAGCCTCGGAAATGACCGGCAAACTCAATTTACTTCCTCTTAACCAGCCCCGAAATTACCTTCAAAAGCTTTGTGATTTATGACACGCCCGGCTTTTTGGAAGTGACTCGAATCGAACATTAGTGTGGAAGAAAGTAACCTGGAGACATAACTGCAAATGCTCGGCTTTTAAAAAACACTCACATCAAAACCTCTTTATGTACTGATACACAGGGAATAAAACACTCTGTGTCATGCTGTTACAGGAAATAAATCAAAGACGAAGTGGTGTGATGGAGCCGAGTTACCGTTACCGCTCCGAAGTTGATTATTTTCATCCTGGAATCTTTTATTCGTCTTTTATTCGTCTTATACCAAAGCATCTAATATCAACGATTACAAGTATTTTATTAAAAAAGAGACACTTTTTATCTGTTTATAGTTACATTTCATGTTGTGAATCTTTTCGCGAAACAAGATTACTGTTGTCGGTTATATTATAGCAGCTTTAAACAGTCAGCTCCAGAATTATTGGCACCCTTTAAGAGAATCAGTAAAACTGATTGCATTAAACAAATGTTTAAGTTTTTCACAGTTAGAGAAATGACTAATATTTATCCTGACAAAAATTACTCTCATAGGAAGGTTTTTTTTTTTTTTTTTTGTAAGTCAGTATTTTCGCTCAACATCACGTGGCAAAATTTTTTGCCATACAAAAAATATTTAGAATAAATGCAAAAAAAAGTTGATAATTTACTACATATAGAAAAATTACTCCTGTTTAGAAAAATGAAGTACTTTTACACATTTCACAAACAATAACATCATGAATTCTGCGATATTTCCACCTAAAACTTAGGTTGCCTCTGCCGGGAGGTTAAAAATCGGCAGTAGATTGATTATTTATCAACATTCCAACATAACCAATGACACCGAACATACAACCGAATCAACAAAGAAATGTTTGTGCGAACCAAAGCCAGATCACCAAAACTGTTATAAGTCATTCCCTCATTAGTCTCACCTTTTTCTTTCTTTTGAGATTAATAAAACAAAAAACAAAACAAACAAAACGTAGCTTGACTGTTACAAAGCGTTGACACTGGAGACTCCTTCTGTACATGTTAAATAAATTTATCCTCGCAGAAAACTTTTATTACAATTGAGCTGTTATAAAAAAAAAAACGTAGAAACGATAACTTAGTAAAACGAGTGCATTAATATAAACTGGTGATTTGCTGCTGTTAGAGATTCTGACCAATCAGCGTCAAGAATTCGACCAGGTTATAAAAGTATAACAGAATTCCTCTGATACTCATCATCTTGACAGCAACGCTTGAAATGAATATTTACACAAATTTATAGTGTTTACATATGCAGTAGGTTATGTTAACATTACAAATTTGTGTAAATATTCATTTCACAGCAATGCTTGAAATGAATATTTACACGAATTTATAATGTTAACCTACTGTATATGCCTACTCTATATGTACTGTATACTCACCGAAACGTCACGATTAACCTTATCAGAGTATGGCGTGCGCTATTCTGAACACGCCACTCTGTTCATTTTCAAGTACATATGGCCGATCCTGACATTACGCCATTTCCTCCATTAATAATGCAAGAGGGAAAAAAAGAAGAAGAAAAATCCTGAACGGTTGCTGTCAGCAGAGGTTAACTCCCTCTCACAGCGGAATAGCTACCATTATAACGGCTTGCGGGAGTTCAGCACTTCCTGCTCGTCCCCGTGACACTGATGTAGGAGCTTTCATAAATGTTTTATGCGCCACATGAATCAGTCAAAGCGTACACCTTTGCTTATGTTTGCTTGGACAATAAACCACAGAGCACATTTTGGTGTGATGCTTCCTACTGGTGTCCATTCCACCTCATCAATCCGACCACGCTCATCTGTGCTCATTTTTCGCCATTAAAGCATTGAACGGTTCCATTTTTCTGTATCATCACTGCAATTTCAGCGTTTCAGATTTCCAAACTGTAAATATAAATAAATAGGGGCTTGCTTTGCGAAATGGATCCCAATTTTATATATTTTTGAACAACATACACCCCAGAAATGGAAGGTCAGAGAAATGTAACTCGAGGCTATGACACAAGTATTAAAGGTTCTATTGGTATTTCTCGATTTCCATGACTGCTAGCTCTTTAGCCGCAAGCGAATCCGAAAGGTCAAGCTAACAAGCGTGAAATGCAATGTCTGGTTTGCGAGTTCCGAGTGATGAAAGTGGGGACACCTCTGAACCTGAACGCAGGGCCCGGGAAACAAAACGGAGAAAATGAGATGGAATCTTTTTTTTTTTCCAGGCAGCGAGGGGGATGGGAGGAAGTCAGGATCCTCCGGGTCCGATGCCATGTGGTTTGTTAGCGGTTTACACTCGTACGCTCATGACCCGGGGCTGTGCTCTAACAGGCAGATGTCTGCCAAGTGGCCGTGTCCAGGGGTTGGTGACAGGAGAGATGGTGGACGCTTGTCCGGTGATCAAAGGGTGAAGCCGTGTGGCCGTGTCCTCTCTTAGAGCTCCTGCCAATGCTGAAGCTTTGAATTAAGCCTGATTAGGCATTAAGCATTCTCTTTCAGCTACAGAAAAAAAAAGAAAAATCAGCATCAGAAGTAGTTTAGATATAATATCAGAACTTTATACCACAGCTCTGTTGAATTCTGGATTCTGATTGATCAGAAAGTGTTGATTAATTTTTTTTTTTTATCATTTTCTCCACTTCATCACATCACCCTGTTGTTGATTATTTTTTTCTGTAACAGCATGAAACAGAGCATGTACATGTGCTTCTGGGAAATGATTGAAAATAAATTAACTGTGTGTAAAAATTGCGTGTGATGATAAAAATAACTGCATTACATTCGAAAAATCATCACGTGAAAATAAATGAATTGTGAAAGAAATCACAGGAAAAAATGAATCATGAAAACTGTCACATATGAAAAATGAATCAGGAAAATATCCTGTTGTAATAAATGAATCGTGTGAAGGAATTGCACATAAAAAATGATCACATGTGAAAATAAATGAATCGTGAAAAAACACACAAAAAGAATTGTGTAAGAATCAAATTAGACCATAAATGAATCATGAAAAAATCGATGTAAAAAATAAATCGTCAAAGAATCACATGTGAAATAAATGAACTGTGAAAGAATCACGTGAAAATATGGGAATCATGAAAAAAATCACAGGTAAAAAATGCATTAATGAAAGAATCACACGTGAAATAAACGAATTGTCTGGGGAAAAAAATCACATGCGAGAAATGAATCACGTGAAAAAAGTCACAAAATAAAAATCTATTGTGAAAGAATCACTTGAGAAAAAATAGAATCGAGAAAGAATCACATGTGATAAGAAATGAATCGTAAAAAAAAAATAATGTTTTAAAATAAATGGTGAAAGAATCACGTGAAAATAAAAGAATGGTGAAAAAATCATGTAAGGTAATAAAAACGCATGCACGATAAAGAACGAATAAAAAACTCCTGCCGGTTCGTCCGGTCGCACGCTCTCATTGGCGGTTACCCGGACATTTTCTGAGGAGAATTTACATAGCGCGAGAGTGCACAGCAGTCAGCCGAACTGTCAGAGCTGCCACACATTCTCATGTTGCCACTCCGTCATTGTCAGAGGTTTTATTTTTTTCCCTCCCAGATAGACACCTCTCCATAATGTTCCAGCAAAGGCACCTCTCTCTCTCTCTCTTCCTCTCTTTACATAATGGATGTTGCTCCGCTGGATTGCTAGTTTCAGTTACTTCTGTGGAGAGCTGGGGATATTCCAGAGCCAAAGTCACACCCGGAGGCCAATATCCGCGCCGATCTCGATCTCCACTCGCATTGACCCGCACGCTGGTTTCTGATTGGCTGTTATTCTTGTGCCTGGAGTATCGGCCAATGCTGTTGCGACTCTCCGGTCCAGTCTTTTGTGCTGGCGGAATATCTGCTGAACCTCCACTTTTCTTTCTTCTCTCGATCCGTTCCTTCTCCCAGGCCGAGGGAGGCACTGAGCAGTTGAGACGTGCACTTGGAAAGTCTTTGAAAGTCACCTCACATGTCAGGTGCATTTGCAAATGTAAAAGAGACAGGTAGTCGACGTGGAGAAAGTATAGAAAGCGTGTGATGGGAGCAGGCCATGGCTGGTTCCTCGCGAGCTTGATCGAGGTGTTTGAGCGGGACGTCATGATTGCAGTGTACACCGATTTCCAGATGCCGTTACGCTCGGCTGTTCTTCGCCATCTGCCATGCTGATATGAACAGGTCCTATTGTTTCTATAGTAACAGCTCATTCACAGGGACTTGTATGGAAGTACATAAAAACATTAAAAAACCCCAAAAAAACATAAACGTTGATATGGTGACATTTTCTGTAAGGAGACGTTTATTGAACATTTATGGAAGGAGTCTCCAGTGTCAGAGGTAATCCAGTATCTTCAACTCAGGAGTTTACGCTCTGTGATGACAACCTGCTTTTTTTGTCTTAGAGAAAAATGAGAGGCTGGTGAGGGAATGAATCTTTATATCTGCTATAATGTAAATAATAACAGGAGCTACCTTGTTTTGTGGAAGATTAAATGTAGCTAGAATTGGATAAAAAGTATGACAATGTTCTTTAAGACAAAAATGCATTCATAGGGAAATTGCTGTGGTATAAGATGAAAAAAAACCACATTGCTGAGGTAACAGTGACTCCTCTACATCATACTGCTTCACTGTTGATTAATTTCCTATAACAGCACAACACGGTTAGTGTTTATTTCCTTACTTAGCTACTTGTAATACGTAAATACTGTTTTAGGGTTTTATTTCGAACTGTTAAGGGTTCCCACAATGCAACAAACCAAATATCCTTTTATTTTCCTAAAAGTGTGCTAAATGAATCGTGAAAGAATCATGTGTGAAAATAAATGAATCGTGAAAGAATCATGTGAAGTAAATGAATCGTGAGACAATCATGTGAAAATAAATGAATCATTAGATAATCACATGTGAAAATAAATGAATTGTGAAAGAATCACATGCAGAAATAAATGAATCGTGAAAGAATCATATGTGAAATAAATGAATTGTGAGACAATCGTGAAAGTAAATGAATCATTAGACAATCACATGTGAAAATAAATGAATCGTGAAAGAATCACACTTGAAAAAATAAATGAATCACATGACAAACCTCATATATGAAAAATGAATCATAAAAAAACCCACATGATTATAAATGAATTGTGAATCACATATGAAAATAAATGAATCATGAATGAATCACATGAAAAAATGAAAGAATCATATCATATTAAAAGGCTTCGGGGTGGTAACCGTGACTCCTCTTCATCACACTGCTTCGTTGTTGATTATTTTCCTATAACAGCATGACACAGAGAGTTTTATTGCTTACGTAGCTACATTTTAGTACGTAAATATTCTGTTGTAGGATTCTGTGTTGAAGGTTCCCACACTACAACAAACCAAATATCTTTTTATTTTCTGAAAAACAATGCTATTAACTAGTGTCACAATGCATCAGTTTCCATCCTTCTTGTACATTTCAGCTAGCGGAAACGTCATTACAGTGATACAGAAACTGTGTGCTGGTTAACGTCCTTGCTTCTCCTCCACCTTCTCCCACTGTGTCTCCTCAGCGAGTGGATCTCAGCCTGTCGTCTTCCCACTGCTTTCTCCAGCTCACACGGTCCTGGCTGAGCAGGATTATCAAATATTTATTAATTTACCAATTTTACAGGAGGATACAACCTTTTGAGCATGTCCGCTCTGAGATACAACATTGATTAGATGCCAGCTCTTACCCGGGCAGAGACTTCATCCCTCCCACACGCAACAGGAACAATCCACAACGTGTCCATCTCCTGTACAGATAAAGCCCACCTAAGGTATTGGCAATAACAGCGGACAAGGGCAGAAACAGCAACATTCAGCCATGCTGAAATAAAAGACAGACAATATTGAGGGAGACAGTATCAGCCTGCGAGAAAAAAAAAACGGTCAGAGGGAGTTCAAGCTGGCATGAGGCTTAACTCTTACATTTTCTTTTTAGTAGGAAGATTTTTCTTATTATAATTTTTGTTTTTTGTCGTCATTTGGTGTGTCACGTTTCTTGTTGTCAGAAATTTGCAACAATGTCAACAACACGGACATTTTATCACTTGTATCTTGCGACACGGACATTCGGTCTAAAATCAGATTCAACTTTCTAAAAAAGAAAGTCACCAAAGTTCATTATTCAACTACACAACTATTATTTATTTATTTATTGTTTCATTTATTGAGGGTTTTCGCACTTAATTCAGCGCCATGTAGCTCGGTTTGTGAGAGCTAGCAAACTTGCCTACTGCTACACAATACCTTCGCTTAATTGTAGCTAGCTTAATAGCTAAACAACATAGCAGACTAATCTTAAATGTTTAATTACATGCTTTAGCTTAATACTAGCGAAATATCTACTGACGATTAATGAGATAACATTAGCTAAATCAACATAGCCGGTAGTCTTGCTGTGTTTAGCTAGCTAATGTTTCTAAAGAAGGTAAAATTAAAAAATAATAATTCATGTTAAAAATTAGTAATCAATGATTAAATAAAATACTTTTAAACACAATTAAAATTATTATAATGGATTTAAAATATATATGCAAATGAATGGAGCGAGTAGATGTATTGTGTTGAAACATTTTTTTTTAGAACCATGTGTGTATAGTAATGATGAAATTAGAAAACAAAACAAATCAGAAAATTAAAGTTTTCTTTAAAAAAAAAATTTAGGTATTTTATGTAGGTTTTATGTAGCTATATCTTAGCACCAAATCAGTACAGCTTCATGTGCCGATTTTCTGCATATCGTAATGTAGGTTAAATGATTATTTGTAGGAACACAAGCAGCTGCCTTTATTATTAGTCAGAAAAAAAAAAAGAAACACATCTCTTACAGTGATGTCCTCATATAACTGCGTACTCACAGATGTAATGTATTCTGCATATTCACTCGGCTGGAATGTGTGATTTTGCTTTATTTCCCTCGTTGCATTCCGAGTTTCTTCCTCTACAAAGTCAGAACTTTGTCTCTAGCTCAGACACGAGTCTTCTTTAAAGAACAGAAGCTACTTATACAAATGTATTCTTGTAATTTTCTGCACTGAATGCACTAATGTGGTGACTATTACATATACGGCCTCATTAATACTGCATGACGCCCGGTAGCGGAGCGGAAATATCCCCCAAAAAATCTGCAACATGGTTCCATGAGATTAATAATATTGCCTTAGTGTTTTCTGAATTTATTTGGCATAATAAGATTGTAGCAGGAGAAGTGCAGACTTAAGCACGGCGCACGCTTTTTTCCGAAGCCCCCACATGATGAATGATGCATCTGAACAGATACAAATGGAATCTAGATCTTTTTCTGAATGCTAATTTTTTTTTTCCTCACTTTTTTTTTTTGTGGCAGATCCTTTACATGTTTTTTTTATGATCTACAGATGGATATTGAAATCTTTGTAATTTGATTCCACTATATTGTGCTGGAAAAGTTTATTGATTTCATTCCAGGACCTTAGAGAAGTGAAATTTGCCTGGGCCTCGTGTCGATGGCGTTCTATCGAACCAATCTGAAGAGTTTAGCTCTTTAACCCTTTTAGCAAAAGTAGAATTAACGAGTCTTGAACGAGAGACTAGTCATGGGTTTCTACACCAGTGATTAAGATTATTCCAAGATTATTCCTAAAAAAGAAGCAGTTCCTAAAAAAATGTGTCAGTGTTGTGCATTTGTGTGTTCATTATTACAGTTACTGTGACACACAGTGTGTTAAATTGATGGTTAAGTCCAAAGACAAAGACTTTAAGCCACTCCAAAAAAAAAACAAAAAAAAAACTTTATTTTGGAACAGAAGCGCATTACAAATACATGAACGACACCTTTAGCATAAATAGCTAATTTTCTGTTACGCCGTCACAGACAGGTAAGAATTAAAGAGCTTTTAATGACTGGTAGAGATACAAGGAAGATAAAACTATCATGCTAACTAACAAGTTATCATGCCATAGGCTCATGCCATTAGCATGCTAGTTAACTTCACTTTCTGTGTTTGCTAATTCCATGCTAAAAAGCTCAACCTTGTTACTCATTTAAAAGCAAAATGAAGCAATTATCAGTTAAAAAACTTGTGAGATTGTTCCCTGAGATGTTTTAACATGCATTTGGTAATACGCATGTTTTACTGAAATGTTTTATTTTTAATTTTTAAGACTTTTTTTTTTAAACGGCTAAATTGCACCCCAATCGTTGAATCCTGCAGAAACAGGACTGATAATACGGTATATAATTTTATAGAATACACTACATACATTAACATTTTTAAAAAAAAGGAAAACAGTTACGGCTCAGGTGGTGTAATTATGAATAATTTTTTTTTCCTGAATCATATGATTCAGCGCATAATCATCCGTCTTATCCTTTCTCGTGATATTATGCAGAGCATCTTTGATGTCTGACACCATAATGTATTAGTCTGTCTTTTTTTTTTTTGTTTTCCTTCTGTGCAAATTGATGAATCCGGCACACAGTAATCCCTCACGTGGTTCCCCCACAATGCAGCGCGTTAAAAGCGGGCCTGCATGCATGCAGATTCTCCAGCTCCTGCACCAACTGACTCGGATCTGCAGCTTCGGTCTCATTTCCTCCATCCATCTGTCTCTGTCTCGGACCATTCCTTACCTGTTCCTCTCTGGGGCCTCGCCTTGCTCCGTGCTCAGAATAAACACAATATCCCTCTGAAACCCATTAGATCTCCCTCCGCTGTTGCTTTATTTAGATTTGTATTAACACGCGTTCTGTCAGGGAAAATGGGATAACCTGCTTTTTCCTCCTTATCTCTCCACTTCTAAGGCCTCCTTGCTTTGAAGAGCGTTTCCCCCCCAAATAAATAGCGGTAATGGACGAAATAAAAGGAGGCACTTATTCCTCACGCCTGGAAAAAAGGGCGGGTTTTAAGCAGAGCCGCTAAACTGCAGCAGAGTTGTGATCTAATTATGCCCAGCAGCATGCATTCCAAAAGACAGGTAGCTCTTTTTTCATTAAGCGAGTAGAGACAGCAGATACATCATGTCGAGCGGATGCGAGGGAAAATGGCTGCCTAACAGGGCGGGGAGTAGGCTGAGAGGCGGAACCGGAGGGTGATGGATTGGAGAGTTTGGTGCATCACGTGATACGTAAATAGGATCTCGCTTGAAAAAAATTGCATTGGACACTCTACAAATGCAAATGAGCAGAGATACAGGCGGAGGAAAGACATTCGGTGTTTTCCTTGGCTATAAATTACTGTTATTGCAGGTTAAAATATCGCTTATACATATTTCAGTATCGGAAACTGTGATTAGAATCCTCTGCAATGAACATCAAACAAGAATATTTATGTGTCACCTTATTTTTGTGGTCTATGACCACTTGACACGTCCGCTGTGCTGAAACACACTGTTTGTAACAGCAGATATAAACATAAGGAATCTTAGGATAAACTGCAAATAATCTGTTTCTATCAGGCAACATAACAAGCAGGACTTCAAATTGAGATCATAGGCAACATCACTATTACGTTGTTCACTACTAGTAACTACGTACCTGTGCATCCAAAATTAAATTTACAGAAAAAATTCAATTTATGGTCATTTACAGAATGTATGTTGCATTTTTCTAACTTGTAGTTCGATGTTATACAGACTAAACCCGCAAAATCAAGTAGCCATGAATGTTACATGGACATAGATATTAAAGTAAGATCATCTGGAGGTGGGGGTTCAATCCAGGTTGAAATGCCCATGAAATATGATTGCTGAGGTACATGCTGAGACAGAGTTATCATCCAGAGGGTAGGTAGAGCTATCATTAAAGTAATTTCAGCATATCAATGGTACAGGAAGCTGTGAGAATGGATGCCCAGATGGTGTGCAATGAGAAGGGCCGAGCAAGGACTTTTGAGGTACACCAGCAATTACCCGCTGTAGGACCATATACTTAAATAATGAGGTAGGGGGTTGTCTTGCAGGTTGAAATGCCTGTGTTGCATGCTGAGATATGTGTTGAGACAGAGGTAAAGCTATCATTAATGTATCAGCAGCATAGCTATGCTACAGGAAACTGTAAGGTTTAATGCCTTGATGGTGAACAGTTAAAAGAAGAGAGGGCCAAGCACGAATCCTTGCAGGTAGCCAGCAATTACTTACTATAGGGGCATATACTTAAATAATAAGGGGGGGGGGGGTTCATCCAGGTTGAAATGCCTGTGAGGCATGCTGTAATCCATGCTGAGTCATAGGTCTAGCTATGCCCTGCCTTGTACAGGAAGCTGTGAGATTGGATGCCCAGGATAGATCCTTAAGGTATTGTGGTAATTATCCAATGTAGGACCAACCAGAGAGGTAGTTACCCATCTGGGTACAGTTCTTTTGATGCCAAGCTTGGAACGACTGCCCAGAAGATCCTCTTTGTTCACTGTCTAAGAACCTGCACATAATTTCATCACTACAAGAACTGATTACAGAACCAGGAGTCTGAACACATTGAGTGGCCACTCTTGAAGCTGGTCTGGTTAGGAGCCAGCAAGTCATTCTGTCTAGAGCACAGCTTCCCAACTCTTGTCCTGGAGAATCCCCTGTCCTGCTTTAAGGGTGTTTTAAACTCTTGGTCTGAACACTTGAGTCCGCACCCCGGGACTGACCATAACAACTCTTTCCCCATCATCACAAAATTTGAAACAGAAAGTAATGTGAAAAGTTACACCAATCATATTACTCTGCAAGTAGTGCTGAGAGTGGATAGCTTCCACACCTGATGCAGACCACATCTTGGTTCAGTTGACGTGAGCTCCAGACTAGCAATTTCAAGAGGACCATGGATCAGGCACAAAAACAACATTCACACTTCAGCAAACGGACTGAACTCTCAACTCCCACAAGTCCTGAAAAAATACCCAAGACCTAAGTGGCTACTCTTGAAGCTGGACTGACTGGGATTCAGTAAGTCATTCTGTCTAAAGCACAAGTTCCAATCCATGGTCCTGGAGAACCACCTGTCTTGCTCTAACACACCAGATTCAACTAAGGAAGGGGTGTTAATTAGCTGATTAGTTGAATCAGGTGTGTTGGGAGCAGGGAAAACACTAAAATGTGCAGGACAGATTGTTCTCAAAGACAAGGATTAGGAAACTGTGCTCTAGAGAAATGAAGAAACTTGATTATAAAGAGCTTGTTGAAGTATCTGACTAGAAACTGGAGAACGGATCTTAGCTTCTCTTTCTTTACTTGAGTGTTGAGTCTTAGCATCTTGAGCTATGGATTTACCCAAGCCTTTACCTTGAATTGAGTATGTGTTGATGACATGGGTCCAAGGGGTCAGGAAATGGGTTGGCTGGTAAGGAGGAGCTCCGAAATGTCGACTTGAATGAGAAACCAGTGTTGTATTGAGTGTAGGAGGAGTAGGAAAGTCCTCAGGAGACAGGGATGTGGGTGGTGGTGAGTGGAGGAGGGTGTTGAAAATGGAGAACTGTTAAAGTGTGTTTGTTGGGTTGCTGGTCTTGTCCTCGTGTTACGTTACGTGTTGTAACATAAGTGCCGCTGTTAATCATAAGCATCTGAATTATTTGCACTTTTCTGATTTTCTGTCTTGCGGGGGTCATGAGGTTAATGAGACAAAATAAAAAGGACGTTCAGTACAGTCATAAATAAAGCATTATGAATACAAGGTGTTACAGTAGATTGTAGGTGTTGCAATGATGTATTTATTTTCAGACTATTCCACCCAACCACCGAATTGAGTCAAGAGAAACAGAGAAAAAGAGAGAGAGAGAGAGAGAGAGAGAGAGAAATAGATTTTTTGGTGTCTCAGAGGAAGTGAAGGTGGAGGAGGTGTGCAGGAGCTTTGAGGCTCTCTGGAGGAAGCGTGGAGAGAAAGATGTCATCGGTAAGCCTTCGGTTGATGCCACTGGCAGAGAGGCGGTGTAGGAGTGATTGATCAAGGTGTCGTTCCTCTTTCCATTTAACATTAAAGCCATTTACATTTTAGAAAGGAGCAGTTCTCCTGGCCATTAAAAATTAATCACAAGAAAGTTGTGCTGGAATATTGATCGTCCATCCTCCGGTCTTCGGAAGAGAATGTGCTGTCTCTGCAGTCACCTCTCAAAAATTTTCGCCTACATTCTTCATACCACTGTTGACATTTCTCAGCAGGAGGAGGTTCCTGGGCTGCTCTTCTCACTGATGGAGACAAGCAGTACTGTATATGTGTACACAGCACAAATTGGCAGTATTTCAGCCATATGTGATAAAGCCTCTGTCAACTTATTTTCATAACTAGCTTCTTACTATTAGCTGTACTTCTGCCGTGAGTTTACCTTCAACTGCAAAACAATCTTGGTTAAGGTTTTTCAGTTAAGAGATTTCTGATTTTAATTTTTATGCCATTTTCTTCTGGTCACTTTGACTTGTTCGGGACTATATTTGGTCAACCTTAGGACCAATCAGAATGAGCCATTTAGCTGTTTTCTTAAATTCTAGTTGCTTCAGAGTTGTGCATTCTGTTTATAGGCATGCTTCCAGTCCTTTCTATTTCAGTAATGGCTCGATTTGTGCCCTCCTCCCCTACAAGCCAGTGTTTATGCAGAGATCTCAATATAGTTCTCTCGCTAACCTTTACTCTGCTCTGAGCTAGTGACCTCGGTAGCCCCCTCAGAGTGATCGTTGGCCTCTCGTTGACTTCTCCCATAAGTCTGCTTCTTGTTCTTGCTGAGAGTTTTGAGGTATGACCTTTCCTAGGCATTGTCACGATGGTTTGATATAAGCTTCCACTTCCTGATAATTGAACCAACAGCGTCCGTTGGGACTTCCTAACACTAAGCATTGTTTTGTTTTGCACCAGTTTCCCAATTTATGCCTTTTTATTTTCCTTTATGTCTAACGTTTCCGTACTGCTCCTTAGTCTAAATTTCCCCAGCTGTCTTTCAGATTCACGAGGCGAATAATGAGCTCTTAACTGTGTGAGTTTTATCCACTGTAATGATTCATTGTACTTTAAAAAAAATAAACCGCAGAACTCGATTTTACTGTAGAGCAGATTGAGAGGATCGGATGAGGATTTGTATACTGTAGTAAAATTAATTCCATAAAGTCCAGTGTGTGCTTTGGTTATAGAAATGGTTCCCTCTCAGGTTTCCTCTCATGCAGGACGTGTTGTTATTGGAAAATAACCATCTTTCTGGTTGTAACATTAACTCCACTTCTTCACAACAACCCATCATTAATTATTTTCCTATAACAGCACGACACGGAGTGTCTTACATGATATAGTCATATTTGCTCATTTTCATAAGGGGTGCCAATAATTCTGGAGAATGTGTTATGAGTGTTAAAAAGTAGGATAAATGGCAGAATAATTACAGATACAGTAGGCCCAAAAGTCTTAGGCACTGATTTATTAAAGGTGTTTGAGGGGGAAAAAATGGAATTGTCCATTCTCCATGTTTGGCTTAAAGAATAAAAAAAAAAATAGAAATTACAAATTAAATATGCACAAAAATATGTGTCTGGTACTGACTAGTGAATCATATTTTCTGATGAAGATGCTTCAGTGATATTTAATTTGGTGGATTTTTTTCCTTCTTTCTTTTTCCTTCATTTTGTCTCGAATTCCAGCGCTGCATATCTCCGTAATATTTGCTGAAATCTGATTTTCCTTATGAGCTCTACACAACAAACAAGCTCATTTTCTAAACAGCTCAATATGCAAACGATCTCACGCTGATGTCACGTCTGAGCCCGCAGATCCGAAGAGGAGCAAAATCCGCTTCTGGCGTTTTTTTGGGGGTTTTTTTTCTTTCTTTCTTTTCCCTGCAGTCTAAACCAAACGTTATTGCGTCTGTATCGCTTTAATTCTGTGTACTCCGAGGCAACAAACGAGGATATGAGGGTAGATGAGTCATTCGTCATTTTCCTACTAAATATTATGACAAGTTGATTGTGAGGTTGCGCCGAGCGAGGCATAGACGGCGTGTCACAACCCACTGATTCCAACCATTAACGGTGTAGAAGCTGGGGGCTGAATGGTGCGTGCGCTACACACTTATATAACAGCTTTCCTCCGAGCCTTCATGCTGTCTTAAACTGACAAAGCCTATAGCGGATGCACAGTTAAGTGCCGGCCTGAGCAAGTGCATTGTTTCTTATAATGAGGTCTCAAGCCTCTACTTCACAAGCCGCATTCGTTTTCTCCTCGGCTCTGTCTTTAAATCCTGTTGCCTCACTTTCTGCACGATTCATTAGGATAAAATGGTTTTCAAGCCTTCTTGTTCTTCAAAAAAAAGAAGTATGTGAAGTCTTTTCAAGCGACAATAAATAATGCTAATACTAATACTCATCGTTTCTATAGAAACAGCTTTCACAGGGCAGACAGATTTTAAAATGTGTCTATTCAGTGATCTTGTAAGGAGACGTTTATTTAACATTCAGGGAAGGAGTCTCCAGTGTTTTTCCCCCACATTCTACATATATTCCAGGTTATTTGTAATTTCTAGTAAGAAATTTTTTAAAAAAAATCAAGTATTGCACCTTTAAGATAATGTGAGTGCAACAAAAATTGTAATTTTCTTCTGTTGAGTTGGTTTTCGATGGTTTTGTTACTACAGTTGAAAAGAAGACGCAATTTATCCATAAATCTTAAAAATGATCTTTGCAACAGGGATGTCTATTTGTCCCTGCAAAGAAATAAAATAAAATAAACAAGCATTCCAGACCATAAGACAGTTTTCCAAATGGATTTTCTCACCCTGATAATACACTTGTGCCGAGTCCAAGGCTAAAACCATTATTTTTTATCACCTTCCACATATTTTCCAGGTTATTTGTACTAGTAAGAAATTAAAAAGAAAAAATAATCGAGTATTGCACCTTTAGGATAATGCTTTTTATTACCACAGTCTAGTCTAAATAAAGACATGTTATGATTCACTTTATTCAAAAATCTGAAAAATGATCTTTGCAACAGGGACGTCTATTTGTCCCTGGAACAAGAAACCAAAAAAAAAAAAAAAAACACCTCTATCTCTAGTCACTTTATTTATTTTTTTTACAGCGCTTTAAAAAAAAAAGTGCATTTTGTCTGGCTCTGAGCTCGCCTCTATTACCCAAGCAAAGCTTTCCTTTATGAGACCATTAAACGAGCACATGCAATCCAAAATACTCATTAGAACTTAACCTTCTAAGTCCTGAAGTAGCGGTTTTATTATCCGGCCTGGAGAAACGGTCCCAGTCAGCAGTCCATCGCTCGCCCCCATCCATTCTCTTATTTTTTTATGAGCCGGTACAATCAATAAAGAATGGTGTGGGAGAGCTTCATCCCGTTCAGAACATAATTTGTGTCAGAAATGTCTACTGTTCTGCAATGGTGTATTGACTTATTAAATAAAAGACGGGAAGGGAGGTTCTGAGTGGGAGTGCTGTGCTGGTGGAAGGGTTTTTTTTTTTTTTTTGTACGGGATATTAAGTTTTGGTATTATGGTATTACGGTCGGTGCGCGAGCCGTAACGCGGAGGCAATTTTCCCACTTCTAATTAGAGGCACATGCAAATGAAGTTCGCCGTTTCAGGAGTTCTTATGGAATTTATGGGAGGAAACATTACAGGACGCAGGAGCGCGAAGCCGGCGTTATAGATGACGATGGATGTGGCGTGGCTGATTTTTATGGAGATGCTCTTTATAGGTGATTGAGCGAGAAAATCAGAGGGTCTATCAGGGTTAACATGGAGAGAATCTGTAAACAGAATGATCACCCCCAGAAGAGACAGGTTGTCATGTGTGTAGGGATTGACCTTTGACCCTGGACTGCAGAGACGGTTCTATGAGCTGGAAAATATAGCTCAGTGGTCTGTTAATGGCGATACAGCATGTAGAACCGCTACAAGGAGTGAAAGCTGGTGAACATATTTATGAATTATTTAATAACTGAGCACATATGGATGGATGGATGGACTTCACACTTCTCTCATGCTTGCTGCGGAACCCTGGTGTGTTCTTTAGGAAGGTGAGAACACAGCAATCACACTGTGTAAGAGCAAGAGCGTCTGAGCGAGGTGGTCTCAGTCCTCTTCTGATCGGTGAAAAAGTGATTTGACTCTGAATCGACTCACCTGTGGGGAGTGAATCAAACAAGCTATGTGTTTTGGATTGCGGACGAATATTTTGTTGTAGAATTTTTGCTAGGTGCAAACTGAGCCAAAAGACAGAGCTGTAGTAATGCAGTGTGTTGGGGAGATTTGGACACAAGAAAAAAAAAAGAAAAAAGAAGAGAAACAATGGATGTGATACACAAACTACTTAAATATTTATCGGATAATTTATTTAGCACCAGCTCTGTGTTGTTTATTCTCAGGTGATTTTTTTTGTGATTTCTACACACACTTCGTAATGGTTTGTTTAACTTTTTGCTTCTTTGTACGAGTGAAAGAATTTCAGCACCACATGCCCCTTAGCCCTTATTTTTTGCTTTTTGGTTCATCTAATCATGCGTAGTTTGAAAACAAACTGATCCACATAGCTAAACGCAACAAAAGGATCACTTTCATCTGATTCAGACTTGACAAACGGACTGATGGGTGTGAAAGCGCACTGAAAAGCGCACATTCCTCTCGATGTCATTCTCGTGATGTTACATGCTGCAGTGTAGCAGGAACAAACCGATCACCGTCTGCATCAGCGTCAGAGATCCACCCGTAATTAACCACGCTTGCTTGTTCACATTTCGTCTCTGTGATGCAGGATAATCTTCTCAATTTCTCTACCACTTCGAAATGCACACTCGTCTCCGCTGTCATGAGGCTGCTGGAACAGCTGGAATGGTTGTGGCCTGCGGCGTGTTCGGGCTTGCGTGGGATGCCGCAGCGGTGCTGTGGCCGTCCGAAGCTCCTGCATGCCCTCTGTAGGTTGGATTCGAATGCCAAGCCAAGCAGGCGGGGGAGATTAAAGAGGTCTCGCTGCAGCTCTGGCAGATTTGCTGAAGTGAGAGGCTGAAGTGAACCGAGGCCATTGTTCTGCCCTTAATTGAGCCCCTATAGCTCTGGGGAAAGACGCTTCACAACCACGACCTCTCCACCAGCACTCTGCAGCCTCACTGCCTTCGAATGAACAAGACACGAGTGTTTATCCAAGAAAAGTGCAGACCAGCGTGCCTGACTTTCCAGAACAAAGATGGAAGGCGATGAACAAAAATCTCCGTTTTGAACAATGTCTTGTTGGATGGATGCAGTGAAAACCCCAAGATTTCCAACTTTTAAATGCCATAGCAACTAGAATGTTTGCACAAAATATGGTTGCTATTTTTAATGCGATATAGCGTTCCCAAAAACTGTTACAAAGCACTGACACTGGAGACTCCTTCCATAAATGTTGAATAAACCTCTCTTAACTTAAAACTTCATTAAAAATGTATTTACATAGCACGTCCATTTCTAATCAAGCCCCTGTGAATGAGCTGTTGCTATAGAAACGATAATGTATTAGAACGAGCGCATTAATATGAACCTGTGATTTGCAGCTGCACTACTGTCAGACCTGCTGTTATAGGAAATGAATCAACACCTTCTGACCAATCAGAATCCAGAATTCAACAGCGCTGTGTGACAAAGTTTATTTAAATTATGCCTCAACACTTTTCTCAAAATTATGCCTTCTTCTTCTTCTTCTTCTTCTTCTTCTTCTTCTTCTTCTTCTTCCTACAATTTCTTTGTCTGTGATTGGCTGGAGGTTCATAATTATTCGTGAATTTTCCCAGTTCACTCGAAGAAGGGATTCTCAATGTGTTTTTAGATGGTTAAAGGTCCTTAGCTTCCTAAATGGACAAATTTGAGTGCTTCATGGTTCTACATTTAAATGTTTCTTCTAAAAGGGGGGGAGTTCTACTTATAACCATCCAATCTCAATTATTACAGATATTTGTAAAAAATAATGCATTAGGGAATAATATAAAGACTTCTAGGGGAGCCTGGTCGATTTCTACACATGTCCAGAGACCTGAGTTTACTATTCCGAGCCCCGGATCATCCCACCGAGGAATCCCAGTCGGTTCTGTGAGGAATGTTTCTTTAAAAATCAGTGTTTCGCCCTGTTTCTTTTCGCATCCCGCTGAAACATAGTGCAAAATGATAACGGCCACTGGTGTGATATTTCTGTTTGCTCAACATAAGACCCTTCCCGCTGAGAACGTTTTTAATGCGGACCCAGCTGCATGCAAACGAGCCGGCGCTCATTCTTCTCCTCGCCGAGGTACCGGATCAGTTCTATTATCTATTCATATGGACTCCCAGGGCTTTGAAGGGCACTTAATTAGTCTCCTCAGCGGTGACTGGATATTTGACCTTTAAAACTAAATTGAGTCTTTTACAATGGTTTCTCTTAGCAGGGCTTTCTAACATTAGCGTGTGTGTGTGTGTGTGTGTGTGTGTGTTTGAGGGGGGGTGAAGCTTTTCTTCATTTTTCTTCTCAAGCATGACGATCAGCTTTAGTGGCTGGATCGGAGTCTCACTCGAGAGGCTTCTTATAGTGGGATTCAGTGACACTCGAGCTTAACGTGTGTCTAGGTGTACATGTTTGTGTGTGTGTGTGTGTGTGTGTTGGAGCGTGTAGTTTCAAAATGTTAATGCTTTGTAGCAATTTTGTTCATTATTTAATATAATAAATAAAAATCTACTATATGTAAAGCATGTTAAGACTTTGTATTAAAAATGCATAATAATAATAATAATAATAATAATAATAATAATAATAATAATAAGGAGTCCAAAAGTAAATGGTTCATTATTATTATTATTATTATTATTATTATTATTATTATTATTATCATTAAAAATTCTAATTAATCAGTTGTAGGATATGGAATATGGGCTGTTTATTTATTTATTTATTTATAATTTTATATATTAATAGAACATTATAGAACATATAAAACAATAAATAAATATAATTTTAAATATAAAAAATATTATTTATTTATTGTTTTATATGTTCTATAATTATTTATTTCCAACCTATTACTATATAATACAACTCTAACTTCTTTCTTTTTTTTTTTTTTTTTTTAGAAATAAAACCTCCACCCTTCATGAGCACAGTATGGATTAGCACACAGGTGCTGAAGTGAATAAAGGATAATTGATCACGTATCATTTGTAACCGAGACCTTTTCCAAAAGGTTCCTCGACATCAATGATTTAGCGTCGCAATTAGCACCTGTAGTCATAGATGAGGAAATACGTTACATATACCATGATACATATTCCGCCTCGACTGCTGTGTGTGTAACCCGAAGTTCTGGCTGGAAGTAGTTTCAAAATGTCGACGCTGCTGTGTTTTAAACTGTCACATGAATGGCTGTGAATCTGAATACGTCCTGACGTCCTAGCGTACCTCATGCTAGCAGCAGATTTACGGAGTCGTCCCCGATGCGGCGTGACTGGCAGTGCGATTCATTGCTTAGCCTAAAAAGCTCTTGATGCACTTAAGAGGTTCCTACGGACGTAATGAATAAATGAGTGCTGTGAAATTGCAGCTTCCGGGAAAGCATATTACTCTCCTCGCTGGTAACTGATCGCTCGCCTAGCAGCTCTAGACACCTCTCTAAACATTTTAACCGCTGATTAGATACAGATCTTCAAGTCACTGCCATCTTTACTGCGTCGTCAATTTCCGGTTTTAAACTTTTCCTCAAATGTCTTGCTCCATTTGTGTTCAAACTATAGTTTGCTCTCATTGTGCGTTTTTGCTCTTTTTTTTTTTATATTTTTGAAAGATGAGCTTCTTTCTCTGTGGAAGAGCATTAGGGCTCAGAAGCCTGATGCGTTTTGGATGGTTTCTTAGTCGCAGAATATGGTCCAGTGCCATCCTAATTATTTTAAAAGTTCTGCACGAGTCATTGGTCAGCATGACTGCTTAAGAAAACAGGATAATTAATTGAGGAAGGGGGCAAATAAATCGTGAAGGCTCGCAGTTGCTCTATGACAGCGCTCGTTTTTAACTCCTCCCGAAGGCAGCCCCGTGTTTGAGTTACAGTGTTAGGCTTTTTGCCAGAGTCCACTGGCTGCATCCGGACACGGAGTCTACGGAAAATCCCACCGGCTTTACAAAAGCCCCCAAGCAGGAGCGATCTGTCAGACAACATTACGTTTGTCTCATAGCCTAGTAGCAAAAAAATATATATATATTTTTATTTAATAATTTCTCAAGAATTAATAGTAAATTATTTCTTACTTGATATAAATATTGGGGCTTTCATTTTGTTAAATACATTCCATACCAACCACTTTAATAGGAACACCTGTACACCTGCACAATCGTGTTGTAGCAGCACAACGCATAAAATCACACAGATGCAGGTCAAGAGCTTCAGGTAATGTTCACATTTTTTTAACAGGGAAAAAAATGTGATTTCAGTGACTTTGACTTCTCAGTGGCTATTTCAGAAACTGGGATTTTCACGTACAACAGTCTCTGAAGTTTACGAAGAATGGTGCGGAAAACAAAAAACATCCAGAAATGTCTTGTTAAGAGTTTTGGGTTAGAGGAGAATGGCCGGCCTGGTTCGAGCTAACACGAAGGCTATGGTAACTCAAATAATCACTCTTTGCAACCATGGTGAACAGAAAAGCATCTCAACATGCTGATCTTTGAGGCTGATGAGCTACAACAGCAGAAGACGTGATCGGATTCTACTCCTGTCAACCAAGAACAGGAATCAGAGGTTATAGTGGGCACAGGCTCACCGAAACTGGTGATATTTTCACATTCTGAGTTGCTTTTCTGCTCACCGTGGTTGTAAAGAGTGATTATTTGAGTTATTTGAGTTACTGTCTCATCAACAAGATGGGCCCACCAACAGAACTTCATAATAATAATAACAATAATAATAATAATAATATGTTCTATAATTGTTTATTTCCAACCTAGCTTTATTCGTTTTCATTTTCATTTAATTTTTTTTAGGCTTTTCATTTTTAGGCTTTTCCACCATTTCCACCCTTCCTGATTTTCCCTGTATACACTTTCCATCATGAGCACAGTACGGATTAACGCACGGCTGCTAAGCGAATGAAGGTAATTTATCACGTATCATTTGTAAGACCGTTTCCGGAAGATTCCTCTGTGTTGACACCGTTCATCTGCTTCGACGTAAATGATTTAGCGTCGCAATTAGCACCTGTAGTCTTCAATGAGGAAACACGTTTGCTGGAACCGAAGCCTCAGCTGACATGACGTATCCAGATATATATTCTTTTCTGCCTCGACTGCTGTGTATGTAAGCGCTAATAAACGATCTGACATCTAAAGATGAAGCTGTTGTAATGAAGATTAAACATGTTCTCCAGTTCTCCAGAGGCAGCACATAGCAATACGTACAACGTAGTCCTTAAGTCACTGCACAGGACACAGCGCTGCTGAATTCTGGATTCTGATTGGTTGATTTATTTTCTATAACATATATTCATTTGTTCAGTCTAATTTGTTATTATTTCTGTAGGATGCATCACGTAAACAAATTGCAAGTGTGTTTAATAGTTGATATGGTGACGTTTTATGTAAGGAGATGTTTATTTAACATTTATGGAAGGAGTCTCCAGTGTCAGCGCTTTGTAACAGTCAGAGGTCAAGCTGTAACTTTAGTTTTCTGACATCTTCAGGACCACAGTGGGTTCGAGAAGTGGATTCTGAATGAAAACTTCTGTATGTTGATTAGGTAACCAGCTGGGATTAGTAACTAGTAACATTTATATAAACTAGGTGTCATTATTTTTAGACAGCGTGTTGTTTAATACGCTTAAGAGTATGCTATCATGTTAGCTAGCACACCTACTCTTGCTAATTGGAGGGTGGATTGCAAGTATTATTTAGTTGACTGTTCTTTAACAAGAAAACGGTTCTTTCAAGTATAATCCAAGTTCATCCACGTAAAGTCCACTTGAAAAGAAGTGCACTCAGTGCATTTTTTAAAAAAAATCTTAAAGATAAATTGCTATTATTAACGGCACCATTTTGTCACTTACTTTCAAGCTATTGAAATAATTCATTAGTAAGATGTTAGTGTACAAATAGTAGCTTGGGTATCCCTGCTGAAAAAAACAATAGAAACTATCAGATAACTTCTAATGGTTTCCACTACAAATACCATTACAAACCATGAGCTAACCATTAAAACCATTACCATTGCCATTATTGGTCTTTAATGGTATCCACTAGACAGAACATGCCACCAATAGAAGGCAACAAATTACCAGTAGAGACCCACAAGGACCATTAGAGTTTCCATTAAAACCATTACAAATTCTATGAGGGTTTCTGTTGTGTTTTTCAGCAGGGATTTTTTTTAGTTTAAAGTGAAAATGTGAATTAATTTTATTTACAAGTTTATTTTTTTGTCACAAATTATTCTGAAGCAAGTAAAAAAAACTGACACGAAGATGTGAAAGGTAGCAAACTTCAGTATACTTTTATACAGTAGGCTATTTAAACTTGGCTTTAATGCAGATGCATTAAAATGCAGAGAGCTCGTATGAAAAAAAGTTCAAAATAATGTACTATATAAATAAATTAATAGAAAAATGTAGATATTAGTGTGCGTTGTGTTAATAATATGTGTATATGTGAATTTAAAAAAAATAAAAACTTTCTCAAAGGCTCGGTTAAAATGCGATTGGTTCACTTTACCTCTGTAATAATATGTAATCCTTATGAAAAGAGTTATGTTTATTTTGCTAAGGCATAATTTAGCTAACTTTTTCATGCTAACTTTCTCATGACATGAGTCCACGCGCTGACGTCAACACGCTTGCTAAATCTTTACTTATCTATAAATTTTACCGAATTTTACCGAACTTTACATTCAGCTGACACTTTTCTACTGAAATACGCCGTTATTTTGTGATAGTGTTCTGTTATTTAATTGGTTTTCCTGACTTTGTTGATGTGGTCTATAGGGTTCTAGGACAGCCAATAGGATGCGTTTATTGTGATCACGTGATTGAAAAGCGGGTAATTCTCGGTCCAATTAGGTCACTTTGCTTAATTGGAAGTTATTAGTTTGTATCTGTGAAGCAGTAATAAAAAATATCAGAATGTCCTTCGATTCTAAACTGAAAAATGGAGCCCAAAAAGTGAAGAGAGAGAGAAAAGAGAAAGAACTGGACAGGACAAGATGTCTGTCACATGAGTGAGTAACTTTACAGGTGTCATGGCCACCTTGCCAGGGTTTGCATAAAGCAAAGCTGTAAAGAAAATGGTACAGTGTGTGTAAATACCATTACGTGTGTGTGTGTGAAAGAGAGAGAGAGAGAGAGAGAGAGAGAGAGAGAATGGCTTGTTGCGTGTTTTCTTGCTTTGCTATAATAGTATGTTTGAATGTTAAACCAGTGGAGACAACATTGCTGGCCCTGGGTTAATCACTGTTTACAAAATATTAAGAATTTATGAGTTTGAATATCACAAAATGTGTTTCACTTGATCGCTACAAATGGGTTTTGACTAAAAATCACACTTTCAGAATGACAGCTTGTGATATGCGTTTGTAATCTTGGTAGTAAGAACGTCCATGGTACAAGATATCTACAATTACATGTAGACTTTTACGCGTTTTGCGTAGAAACTCCTCATTTTAATCCATTACATTTACAGCATTTGGCAGACGCACTTATCCAGAGCAACTTATATTTATCTCATTTATCCAGCTGAGGAGTTGAGGGACAAGGGCCTTACTCAAGGGCCCGGCAGCTTGGCAGTGCTGGGATTTGAACTCATGACCTTTCAATCAGTAGTCCAACATCTTAACCACTTATCCACGTATAAAATAGTCACAATAGAAATTTGCATCAACTTTTCTTTCGAATTTCTTGGAGATCCTGTGAAGAAGAAAAGTACGTTCTCACGTTTTTTTTTTCTTTGATATTGTGATACTGACTGACGAGGTGACTGTGAAAGTACGACTGAAGTGAACTGATGATGGACCCACACACAGACGCCACTACATTCCCAATGTGGAAAAGTATGTATACTAGATGTAAATACTCTTGACTCCGTGCATTCTGCATTTATAGACAGTTTCATTTCAAAGCCTGTGTACTGGAGTGTGAAACTGTGTAACAGCCCCATTGCCATTACACAAGTTTTAAGAGCGGTCACTTCTCACGACCAAGTGCTGCTGTGAAATATCGGCATATTTGCATGTAGAATTGTAATTCAGCTCCACGCAGCCGGTTTGCCTGCGAGATGAGATTGTGAGCTCTTTAGAATAATTGAGAAACATGAGACAAGCGGATGAAAAATATTTTGCCCCGGCTATAAAACTCGCGCCGGGCCACGAGGATATATATCGACTGGGTCCCGTACTCATCAGAAGATGGTTCAGCGGGGCTACTCGCATTAGTCGCGAACGAAATTGAAAAATGCAATCAATGATCGGAGCGAACGTTCAGCGGTAATGATATCACATTGAGATAATCCAATAATTGAGAACCTGATGTATTCTCTATTGGCTTTTCACTGCTCAGTTCGGTCACAGTAACGGATCGTGGTCTGGCACGGACCTGAATGGGACGCTCGGATCCTGACGGTCCCCTCGGGAATTCAGGTTCAGAGCCTCAATTAAAAGACACGTCTGGACTCATTCCACCTGTATAGAGACAAACGTGCACAAAGGGGACGGGGTCGGACTGCATTTTTTGAGGCTTAACGAATGGAACAAGGTGCGTTTAGGAAAAAAAAATGTGGTCAGGTGATGAGAACAAAACAGGTTCTTTCTAGTAGGGGTGGACAATATTGCAATATTATCATATTGATATCATACCATATATTATAAAATTATCATATTGATATTAATCACAATATATGAGCTTTCTAAAAGTTTCCCAGCAATATAGTAGTGTTGCCTAGAATAAAATAAAATAACATAAAATAAAATAAAACCTGTTCTATGTTCAGTGTCTCCAGAAAAAAATGTATTGTTTTTTTTAAATTAACCTAATTAGTAAAAGATTTACTGTCATGCTGTTACAGGAAAATAATAAACGACAGGAGGTGTGATGAAGAGGAGTTACTGTTGCCACCCTGAGGTTGATTATTTTCCTATAACGGCACATCCTGAAGTGTTTTTTGTTCCTCTTACACCACAGCAGTTTACTCATGAGTGCTGATACTGACACTGGAGACTCCTTCCATAAATGTTAAATAAGCAGCTTATGTATAAATGTGTATATATATATATATATATATATATATATATATATATATA